>JAHWFP010158700.1:5155-21407 GCA_023313725.1 Lithobius niger | reverse complement strand
GATGAGTTGTTCGATGAGTTTATGAAAATGCCCAGTGATAAGAGCAACGCTCAAAATAAGGACGTGTGGCGCCATTTGTTATGAAACCCCTGAAACCCCTGCACTTAGCCCTGCTGTCCGGGTACAGGGGTAAATGCCACCAGTCCTTAGTTGACGTGTTGGGTTGCCGTCCTTAGTCTTGTTACCTGCCGGTGAGAATTAAGACTGTCAAGTGTATAAGAAATGTCTGAGACATCAGTGCAGTGGCGTAACTAGGGGGGGGGGGGGGCGGGGCAAGGGGAAATTCGCCCCCTCTGTGAGATTTTGAAAGCTTATTCGGGAAATTGGCCATGTCACTTTTTCCATAGCTGAAAAATTATTTACCGACAGATGGCTGCATTTTGAGGTCAAAGACGCAACTTTCATCTTAGCTAATTTATACTTCTACTGTTTCTCCTTTAAATCACTAAAGTAACCAGGTAACAAATAGAAAAATATGAAAATCAGTAAAGATAAAAAGTAAGAATTACTAACTCCATATTTTGCATAAAATTGCTTAAAATTGCTTAAAATAAGTATCTAGTTTGAAAAACTGAATTATTTACATTACAGAATTTTTTTGCGTATAATGCAGTCAGCAAAGCTGGTTTTATAAAAATGTTTTCAACGGCACTTTACAAGGCCAGAAAATGCCGGAAAATAGCAAAAATGCATCAGCTTCCGGGGCTCTTATTCGGTTCTCCCTCCACACCATTCGGCTAAATTCCTAGTAATGCCCCCTCAGTACAAAACCCTAGTTACGCCACTGCATCAGTGTATTAAGTGAGATGATGGGTCATAAGAATAAGTGTCGTTGATTCTTAAGTTTATTTTTTGTTTTTTTATAAAATTAATAATAAATTTGTTTTTATTATAGCTGATGTTCTTGTACGTGGCCGAAGTTGGTAAAACGACCGTTCTTATTCCTCCAGTTGGAGTGATTCCTCCCAATCAGCGCGAGGGCTATATTGCGCTACGCAATGCTGTCAAGGAAATGGACACCACCACCATTCAGCTTCGTCACTTAAACATCAGAGTTGTGTATGCTGTACTCCGGGTAAGAATCCACTTGGTTCAGATTAGGATTAAAGCAACATACCGCCTGCGTTATAACCTCCCGCCTGCCTTATAACAGCTACGCGTCGATCGCATCCGCACATTTATCATAGTCAACGTCAACTAAGACAGTAGCTTAGGAAAAACGCAGGTACTACCTCAGTTGGCACTGCGCCTAATAGACAAGCCGGCGTGAACGCATTAATTGTGTCTTCACAAACCGGAATGATTCTCGTATTTAAAAATTACAATTTATAATTTTCTAGGCTAGTATCTTATAGTTTTGCTTCGGCGATCTATTGGAATAATTAATTTTAATTTTTAACGCATTGGGCTTTTAGATTTTTGATATCATGGTAACTATTAGAAAATTAGTACATGTACACACACAGATGAAACGTCATGATTATTGTAAGCGCGCAATACATCATATACTGTCTGCGGGACGCAGTAAATAAAGTTAACAATTATTCAACAGAAAATCTCCTAGACGCCACATTTTTAAACGAATTTTTAGCAAGGGAAAGACTAACGGTAAGTAAATAGACCTTTAGGGCCGTACTTGATGTGGAGGATCAAGAAAAATGGCGCTGGGAGATATATCCCTTTAATAAACCGAAACACTTAGTAGTCCTTTTGAAAGGTTGGTACACAGTCGTTCAGCATACCTTTATCAAGTTCTACGTTATTGGAAGTTCTGCTCACACCATAAACTTAACATTCGCTCATCTCATATTTTTTCCCCCAGTCTTTTGGAATTTTCT
Organism: Lithobius niger; assembly: GCA_023313725.1. NCBI lineage: Eukaryota > Metazoa > Arthropoda > Chilopoda > Lithobiomorpha > Lithobiidae > Lithobius > Lithobius niger. The sequence goes on along the minus strand of JAHWFP010158700.1, from coordinate 19,569 downwards.
CAGAGCCGGTGCAGGTTACCGGCTTGGCCAGCCACTGCGACACGTTGGAACCGTCATTGTCGGGGGTAAATGGTAGGGTAGAAGGCTCCATCGACGTGACGTCTCCATGATGTAATGGTGACTGTGCCGTTTGAGCGGGGAGGGTTGGGTTATAAGCAAAAGGTTCGTTTGTGAGTTGAAATGAAATTCAAAATAAAATGTTGATTTAAAATAACTACAGCAAACTGGTCGTGCATTGGGCAAAAACGCCTGAAAGGAAAGGGAATCCAAAACCACTAATTTTTCTTCGTGGGGAGGAGGAAAAAAGTAGATTATCAAAGGGGCGCCGAAAGTATGGCAGCCAAAGGGCGCCTGTATGGCACTACGGCCAGTCCGAGCCAGTTAACTGAATGGTTTAACCAATAATTTATAGGGCTGGGGAGGAAAACTTGTGACTGTGACCCCGTCTGAAATGTCTTATATTCATTCGAAGTACTGAGTTACGTTTAAGTGAGGGCGTCATGAGTTTTATGTGGGAATTTCTACCCAGTTTTGAGCCTAAAATGAAACTAAACGAAACTAGCTTGTATTTAATTATTATTTAGTTTAGCGTAGTTGTAATTTAGTTGACTTTGGATTTCGGCTGAAAAATGAGCAAAAACTACCAGATGGAACGTGTGACGGCGCCCTCTGATGATTCGGACGGAACTAATAGGAATGAATGTAACACGTTTCAATCGGGCCTTTTTTTAGAGTTACAAATTATTCTCCTCCCCAACCCTATATAAATTCTTGGTTTAACGAATCAATTGCTAAAATGCACTGATCTAATCGGGAGTACCACGTTACTCTCGTGCATGCAACACTACAGCAATTGATTCGGTAGTATAAAGCAGTGACACGACGTAGTATTATTGTATATAACTCTATGCTGGAGCCTTAATGGGTTAGCTGCAAGGGGCACTGCAGAGAAAAACAGAAGGGCGTCGTACTGAAGCCGATGCTGTGAAGAGTGATTTCTTAAGACCTAAAACGCGCGATATTTGTTGTTGGAGAAAACAACGTTATTTTAAGCCTAAGAAATCCGCTCTTCCGTTGTTTTTCCCTCCATTTTTATGTAGTGCACCTTGTAGTTATGCCCTCCAAAACCCATACTGGTGCCAATATGGCGGCAAATGTCACTGCTCTATAGGTAAAATATTTTCGAATGTGGATTTGTATTTTCCCTCTGTTTACTAATACTTTAGTGCAAGTGTTTTGTCATAAATTTGATCTAAATATGGAAGGGATGGGAGGATGTCGCAATGACGTGGGTAGTGGAGGAAGGAGAGGTAGAGGACGTCCTAAATTTCACTTAAAAAAGAAGAATATTATAGTTTTGATATAATAATAATAATAATAATAAATTTTATAGCAAAGAAACTGTATCGGAGAGCGAAGTAATGGGCTACCTCCACTTAATCGCAAACCGAAATTACACGACTCTGAATGATATTAAAAACAGTAAAACGTAAAACAGTGCAGGTTAATATACCCTTAGTCTTATATAAAACAATTTTTTTTTAAAACACTTCATAGACCTGGAAAGATCTACACCCGTAACAGCCTTTTTTAATTCCCGCAGGGAACCCTCCGAGACCGCTTCCGATGGAAGAGAGTTCCAAACTGGGACAACCCGATTTGCAAAAAAGTACTTAGAAGTATCTGTGTGAAACGAGCCATACATTAATTAGGTATGAAACAGTTGCGTGGCCAATCCGCTGCGCTAACTAGGAAGCGTAATCAACACAAAATAAGAATGGTGCCGAGTTTCACATTTCGGTGACATACTCAACGTCTGTAGGTAAGAATTAAATAGGTGACTCGAGAAATGCTCGTTTTCGTGAACGTTCGTCTTGTGTCGTCATTTTGGCAGAAATAAAAACTTTAAAATATCAGGGCGTGGGTTCAACTGGGGTGCACGGAAAAAAAGTTAGGGGGCATTGCTTACCACGCGTCTTCCCCCGTGACGTCGCCATGAGTAAAGGGGAGATTTTATGGACCCCCCCCCCCCCCTGCATACACAAGACTTTGTTTGCACATATCAGTCATTACCTTGTCATAAAGGCACTAGCTTACATCCCGTCTAAAGACGGGTGAATTTACTTTATAATAATACTAAAATAACATGGCTCTTTTTTTTGTTGATCTTGACTTATTATCGGGGGGCCCCCCCCTCGACCCACTGCACATTCTAACAATTTAAAAATTACTTAGCTCTTTTTTTGTCTGGTGTTCACTAACTACAATAAAGACCTTTGAATACAAGGTTGCTTACCCAATTATGTCTCCCTCTATGTCCCCCCCCCTCATCGTTTATGAGGGAGACACCTCAACTACCCCAATCACCACTGTTCCATTCCTGCTTCGTTTATCTCCTCACCACTACCCTCCTACATCACCGCACTCGGACAGAAACACGAGTCATTTATGAATGTGACATACCTTTGTGATCTTCAGTCGTTTTAGTGCGATATCTTTGGCGTTCCTATAATCACTACAATATAATGACGTTTTAAAATTTACGTTGTGAAAATCCACCATTTTGTTGCTTACGGTCTTAAAAACGTGTGGTAATAACCGCCTGTGGAATTTAGTTTGCGTGCAAACGCTTCCCCTGCGCATATTCTAAAATATACGATGTACATCGCATCCAAACCTCCCTCCCCCTCCCAACTTGGAGCGTGCACTATGCGTCACTACGTATTTCCCAACTTCTCACATGGCATCCTGGGAGTGTTGTGCAGCCAGCCAGCAAATCAGTCACCTGGCCAAGTCTTAAGGTGAATTCTCCATTGAATACTGGTTAACTAGCTCGATTTGTTATATACCACGCATATTTCAATTTACGTGTTCAGATATTCGAACGTTAAACTATGACGTGTCATACGCTTAGAAACGGCAAAAGTGTAACATTCACTTTCACTTACTCTTAAACTCTTTAACATTTTGTAATGAGTTGCATTTAGCATAGCTGAAAGCATAGGTACAAGTTTTGTTGAATTGATATCGTGAGCTCAAAAATACTTATCTCAGACTTTTTTTTTATTCAGACCAATTATCCTTATTATAGGCTTCGAATTGCGTAAATGTTGCCATAATACACACACATACAAGATATCTAACGATTTCACAAACCTTATTTCTTTGACTGGTATGGAATATGAAAATTATTGACAGAAATAAGTTGACCGCTGCTTGCGAGTGACCTTGACAATTGGCTTAATTACAGCTGATTCTTATTCTTTAGAAGCGTATAGCTAGCCAGATTCCCACTACTATCGTCATAACTGATGCCAGAGTCGGACTGGGTAGCAAAGGGCGCCTGTGCCATTTAGAGAAATGATGGGGGAAGAGCGCCGCACATTTTACCAGGAATTCAAGTCTGATGGGTCTAGAGAGCGCTCTAAGGCCCCAGCATTGTCCTGGGAACAGCCCAAGAATCTTGCTTATTTTGATATTCTACTGGCTTTGACGTGCGTCAACACATGTATTGCCCTATATTTCAAGGAATGACTGTTTCCTTTTTTTTTGGGGGGGGGGGAGTTTAACAAAAGTGTTGAAAATACAAGTAAGGGGAAGGAAAACGAGACAAGGAGATTTGTGCCTAAAGGGAAGCACAACAGCAGAAAAGTTTTCATTTTTCTTTTGGTAATTGGTAACACAGAAGGACGCCCATGGGGCGCCAAAAGTGTGGTAACCAAAGGGCGCCTGTGCCAATGGCACAGTGGCAGTATGACCAGTCCGAACCTGACTGATGCTCGCTATGAAAATCCGTTCACTCTCCGCCGTTTAATCACGATGTATCTCCACAATCTCCATAATCTGCTGCAGCAGAAACCACTGACGACACGAGAGTTAAACAAATATGTGAGTATTTCAATAAACCCAATAATAATTCTTTAAAAAAATATTTGCGAATTGCTACTTATATTCGTTTAGGTTCTTTTCGCTGTATCCAAAATTCTTCATCGCCATTTTGTCATACAGGGTGTCCCAAAAGTCCCAGTCCAGCCTCATAACTTTTTAAAGAGTTGAAAGAAACTAGTGAAACGCTGGCAATGTATGTTTGGTTAAAGAATCTACCTTTTTGTACAACCGGCATTACCCAGGGGCCCCCAACTCAGAAATATCCAATGGAATGGGGGGTAGAGGAATACCTTATCTTAAAGGCCTTCCTTAGGCGAGAGTACAGTGCTGCAATGATTGCTTCGATACGACGAGCCCATCCAAAATGGCAGCCGGTCAAACATTAGGAATTTCCTATACATCCCTGTCTTACTCGTGCTAAAGTCGTCGTAAAGGGACGTTTGTGGCAGCAAAATGCTTCGTTCAATTTAGTTGGATCACACCTACAACTTTTCTTGCGGTTTGAAACCCAGAGTGTAGGCCTCAGTGCCCTCCCCCCCCCCTCACCGGGAACAGGGGGGGGAGGAGGATACTGAGGCCCACACTCTGGGCTTCAAACCACAAAAGACGCGGGCGTAATTCAACTATGTTGAACGAAGCATTTTGCTGCCACCTACGTCCCTTTACGACGTCTGTGGCCTGAATAAGACATATGGGATGTAGAGGAAATTCCTAATGTTTGATCGACTGCCATTTTGGATGGGCTCATCGTATCGAAGCAATCGTAGCAGCACTGTACTCGCCTATATGAAGGCCTTTCAAATAAGGTTTTCCTCTACCCCCCGTTCCATTAGAAATATCTGGGTGGCCCCCCCCCCCCCCGGCATAATGCCGGTTGTACGAAATGGTAGATTCTTTAACCACACATACATTGCCAGAGTTTCACTAGTTTCTTTCAACCCCTTAAAAGGTTACGATGCTGGACTGGGACTTTTGGGACACCCTGTATACCGTGCTAAGGGTACACGTATTCACTAGTAGGGGGTGAACCAAGACTCATGGTTTCAGTTGACTGACTGGCCGTGATTTTCATTGTGATCACGCTTTGATTAACATTAACAGCTGACTAGAAGATCAGCTGACAACAAGCATAGCAAGCAATTGACTACGGATGGTGGCGCCATCCGTTGGCAGGCAGAGACACCACAAAGACATTAGTTCATTTATGAAGTTTTGTCGTGTAAATAAGTCTTTTTAATTTTTATTTCAGGAATATCTAATATCTCTGCATACGCCTATTTTGGTGGACGATGACGAAGGAGTTGAAAAATGGCTGCGTCTTTCTACAGAACTCAATTTGACCTTTCTTGTTGAAAATGACATTAGACGATTTGCACCAATTTTCGAAAGGAAAATAAAAAGGTAGTAGCACCCAATAAAGATAACATATTTGTTTGCAACGGAAATCCACTATGACGGTTTTTAAAGGGCAGTTGCATAGATTTTTACTTGCACATAATGTTACCTTTCGATCACTTACAAACCAACTGGACACAAAAATTGCGGTGGGAATATGTTAGTAGTGTCAGATTCAAGTAATTCAAGTTGTTAAAATATTTGAGTCTGATCATGTTGGTTTTACCATGGTTCAAGATTTACGATGTTAGTATGTCACTGGAACAAACTGAGCTACGGTTCATGACAATGTTTGTGTTAAATGCAACACCGAAAAATGTCACTAGAGGGGGAAAGTACGGCCGCTTATTTCGTGACTGTTTTTTTGAGGTGTGAAATTGGAACCGGACGTCCCATCAGGCTGCCTCTCGCTCCAGCCTGGGTGAATGCGAGACTTTTTTTTTACAGTGGGAACTCAGTACTAAAGCAAACAACAACAACAGTCCAGTGTTCACCAGTTATACCCTCGTTTCCAAACCAAGTGCAGATATGTTCGAATCCCATCACCGGTCAGGGTACATATTAGACCTAAACAAAAAATTGCGGAACCCTAATTCAGGCGTGAAAATGATTAAGCACGAGTCGAATCTATCTCAGACTTCCCCTCCAATACCAGGTCTTAAGACCCTGCGAACTATGGCACTTTAGGATAGGGTAAACATTATATTGCATTCGAAATACGAGTTATGCCATCTATGAAGTACACAAAAATATCTCCTTAAGATTTTCTTTTTTTATGCTTTCAGATTGCTCTCGACAATTAGCCTCATTAGGTATAGAGTAACTGAGTATCTGACGGCTATGATTCGATCCATTAGTTTCAGCCAGAGAACCAAACTCTTCCGACAAGACCAGATGATAGCCATTATTGGTGATCTTCGTCCATGCTTTCTTGGAGATATCCCATGGATACAAGGTTCATTGGTAATTTTTCGTTTGCCATCGAGCTGCCTCATAAATGCAGTAGTATGCATGTTGTAACTCTTCACCTCTTACTCCACCTCCTGCCACAAGGCCAGCTGAGAGACAAGCTGTGGTTTGCGCTGCCTGGCTCCAGAACACATGAGTTTACATCGCCACAATCTTATTTTACCAAAGCAGTTCTAATAGCTGGTTCAGACAGCCACGAAAAACGAACGACAAAAACAATGAATGGCAGCCACAAACAGCATTACAAATTACCCCCTGTCACACTGGTACGACCGACCAATGAACAACCAAAGACGGACCAATGCTGCAGAATGGGAAAAGCTAGAATTCTTACTTTTTAATCCTAGGCAAGGTGGTGTTGGGCCTAAACGTCCCATCATACTGTCTGTGCTTTATTTTATTTTATTTTAGAAATTATGCCTCCATTTGGATAATATTATAGCGTAATCTTTTAGCTGTGCTCTATAATCATCTCGTTGCAGAGATGTTCGTGAAAGCAAAGTCCATTAATCGAAGCTTGGAAGTGTTCTCTGCCATCATCTTGCATTTCGCCGATCGCTTCGCAGAGACTTGTCAGCCATTGGTCGGTCGGTTGGTGACGTCAGTCCGCTTACGTAAAATATGAAATATTGTGTTCGCTACGATTGACAACGAGCAACTGGGAACAACTGCCTGAGGGGTTGGTTGTCATAGCGATGGTCGGTCGTAACTTAGCGGTCGTTCATATCGTCGCGTGTGAATGGGCTATTAGAGGTGTTAACTTTCCGGCATGTGCTCGAATGGTGTGGAGCCAGGAAGCAATACACAAAATGTCTACCCCAATCGGCCTTGACTTGGGAAACGAATTTTCTTCCTAGCTTCAAGATCGTTTAAACAGTACTGCCTACGAATTGTCACGTGTCTGGACTACACATATTGTGAGATAAAAGCCCACGCAGGATAATTTTTAACGTACAGTATTGGACAGTGAAATTTAGACAGAAAAATGTTGGCTTCTCTGCTACGCTCCTTTACGGATTACTTTCTTCAGGGAGTGAATGGCTGCGAAAGTTGGATTGTTTTAAAATATTGCTTTCAGAAAAGACGAATATACATATTTTTCTTGTCGCAGGTTGGGTGAATGATACATTGTTACGATGAATAATTACGACATTAAGTCCGTTTTAGGTGTTAGACACTCTTGGAGCACCGAGTCCATTTCTCGCACGCGGGTAAAGACTGTTTAAGGAAGCGACGATTTCCAGACTGAGCTCTAATGATTTAGTCTGGATAAGGCAAGGCTTGTTGCTGTTTAAACATTGCCGTAATGCGCTTTAGTCTTTCGTGGGTGTGAGAAAATAGTGATGGTTTTCGCTTAAATGACGTTACTTCGGTAACTAATATTCACCGACAAAATGCAAGCTGCAAATGAAAATTCCGGACACGTTGGACTTTTTTACCATTAACTATTGACTGAACCGGCGGGGGGTTTGCGTTCGTTGAAATCAATTGTTGTATTTGCTTTCTTCAGTGTTATGTTTTAATAGCTTGGGTTGGGTGGGGGGGGGGGGATTGAGGCTTAATGACGCGTCCACAACTAGGCCATTAGCGCCAGCCTCAGCCACAGTGCAGTAGTCCGGGTTGCCACTGCACCAAGCATTACAAAGATATTAAACAAACCAAGGTAATTTCACTAGAAAACGGTTTTTTCCTTCTGCTTTTTCTTTCTTCACTTTTTTCCTCGGATTGTTTTACTTCGGCTATTTTCTACAGTTATCTCCATTGTATTTTTTTCTCTTCGTTTTTTTTCCCCGTTGGCTGTTTTTTCCAGGTTTTTTTTCCCTAGGCTTGTCTTTCCGCGGCTTTTTATTCCTAAATTCAACGTTTTTTGAATGCATTTCTTTAAAACAAAACCGCAAAATCGACTTTAAAAACAAAATCAATTTAAAAACTATTGATCTATTTATATTTATAACTAACTATATGGGGGGAATACTTTTAAAGTTAATTTAAGACTTTAAAGGTAGGTTTTGTCACGCATAACGCTCCCTTTTTTCTGAGACTGAACAACCCACCACATTTTCTTGGCCTATCCAGAATCCATAAATAGATATTTGCAGTTTATGTGATTGACTGACTTCATTCTCTGTTCAACAAATGTTATTTTTTTTCAGTTGCAATAGGAGATATAGTATTGCATTTATTTTGCGGTTATTATTATTCGTTTATTGAATTTTATAACTTCGTAATATTTAAGCATTTCTCCTAACCAGGCATGATTAATCGATGTAGACTTGTAGCTACCCCTTCTGAGCTGTCTAAATTTCATTGTCCGATACTGTACGTTTGCCACAAAAGTAAAAATGGTCACTCATTTGACGACTGGTCGCACGGGCTCGCTACTCAGAACGAGTGGTGAGACAAGAGTTGGAATTATCTTGGAAACTCTTCTTTTATGCCACTCCTGGTTTTAAATTATGCGTAAATTTAATCTTCAATAGAGTCGTTTGCATATTAATCCACTGCAGTCATCTTAACTTGGTATAAAAAATTGACTTACTATGCTTTAAAACTATATGCATTTAGCTGAAACACGGATTCTCTCATTTTAGCCATCGACAATCAACTGTTTAGCAATTACAATGGTTAAAACAATGTAAAACAATAAAACTGATCGTTCTGGGTCCTGTATCTCCGGAACGGCTCGACCAATTGAAAAAGTGGTCTCTATGAGGATGAAGAACCAGGAAATTTCTGCCTTAGATCATGTTTCAGATTTTGGGGAGGTGCAGTAGTTTTTTTCTGAAACGGTGGCAGAACAACAAGAAGAAGAACAAGAAGTGAACAGTTTTCAAGTTTATATGTGGCTCCCTATACCTTTACTCCTGCACAGAATTACATAATTTTTTGGTATAAAAAATACCTTTCATAGCTATCTACTATCTGGCCAAGTTTGGCCTAAAAATATTGAATAGGAACGGAGAAATTAATAGTTTCAGTTTTGCTGGAGGGAGGACTTTAATCATATATACTGTACGCTGCTATCGCCACTGGGGGCGAGGGATAATCGTCTAACTGGAAAATAGCATAACGGAATATCATCTAACTGGAAATTCGTATAATGGAAAATCGTCTAATATCCCTGCCTCGCTCGCGCTACCGCGCTCGCTGCGGCTATACATATAACATCAGAAACTGCAGTTAGACATTAATCCAGTTAGACGTTTATCCATTATACAATTATCCATTACACGATATTCCGTTTAGATGCTTTTCCAGATTTTTTATTTAGGCAGATTTTAGACAATTATCCCATTAGACGATTTTCCAGTTAGACGATTGTCCGACGCCCCATCGCCACTATCAGGGTTCGTGCACCAGAGACAAAACCATTTTCAAGACCTTTTCAAGGCTTTTCACGGCCAATGAGTCGAAGCCAATTTCAAGACCGTTTTGCACACCAAATTGTTAAAAATTAAAATAAAATAAATTTTTACTAGCCTATACTCTATAATTGAATAAACATCCATTTAAAATTTATTTATTTTACCCCCAACGAGGGACAAGTTGTTTTTCCAATACCGCACTTACACGTGAATACGAATAAAGGCACGTCGTATCGCTAACAGACGACAAGCATTAGGTTGACGACCTATTTAAAAAAAAAATTATTTATGAATTTAAGCATAAATTGACTGTATTTCAGCAAACATAGTACACTAACAAAATTCAATGCCATTTCAAGGCTATTACAAAAAAAATGCCAATTTTTAAGGCTTTTCAAGGGCTTGCAATTTTTGGTTTTGAAATTTAAGGCTTTTTAAGGAATTCAAGGCCGTGAACGAATGTCAGAGTATGATGATTATTAGCGACGAAACATAGTTGTTGAAAAGATGCTTGAGTGCACTGATTCCTGATCAAGCCAGATCACGCTGAATTAGGCATAAACTGCTGGCTAAAGGTTTTGTCATTGTGGACAGTTAAAATTAAAGGATTAGTGAAACTCGAGTTAAATACTTAAATATACACTATTTACTTTCTACCTACAAAGCTGGCGTACTAAAGGTGTCGAACTTTGTTGTCCGAAGGTGTACTTCTTTATTTCTGGTGCAAAGATCGTTTTTTAGCCTGTGTGCGCCAAAATATGCAGACTGGATAAACTCCTTTAGCGACAAACGCATGAGAAAGCAAACGGTGCATCCAACCCCTTCTTTAGCAAACAGGTAATATTATTAGCCTGTACAAGATAATGGTTTAAACGTTTCTTGAGTGCTCAACATCATATTGGTTGTTTTTTTTTATGAAACAATCATTGTACTTTAAAGAGCTCAGCGTAGGTAGGCTAAGGGCACGTTTACGCAATGACTCGCATTTGCATTCTCGCAGCTAGAAGCTAGAAATCACCTGAAATTCCAACATGGCGGCGGTTTTAGTTCTCCCAACTCGCAACGAAAACACTCAATAATGTGAGTTCAGATGCGACGGGGAAAATAGTTTCGTTAGGAGGAATTCTTTATCTTATTGGCGCAGATTAGAAGACTGCAATCATTTACTCAAACGACGTCGGATTTAGCTAATCCACGTAGCATTGTTACCATGGCAACGACACCTATGAAATCGCGATTAGATTCTCGCTGCGATAATGCAAAGGCGAGTCATTGCATAAACACGCCCTAACACTTCTAGTTGTGTTAGATAGTGCTAGATGTTGCCAGATGTTGCAGTCTTTTAATAGGTGATTGTGCCACTTTAAAGGTGTTACTTTGTTTTGCAGGATAACGACAGAGTGATCCTGATAGTGTGCTTTATGGTACGTCGTGCGCAAGCCATATTTGGTAACGAAGTGGACCGTCTGCTAGAAGGTATTCCTTATCCAGCGATCAGCAATACAATGCCTTGTGTAGTGGAGACACCCAAACTTGTCGAGCGTCGTGCTACTGTTGCCACTTGCTCTTTCAGCAGAGCTATTGCGCTGTCATCAGAGGGTAGGGTTGAACATAGTGTAAGCATATTTTGTTAAAAAGAGACTTTACGCATACCCTTAGGACAGTGGTTCTCAAACTTTCTCATGTGACGGACCGGTAAATTTTTTTGGGTGCGTGCCAGGGACCGGCACCTCAGCGGCTTTGGTGAACTTTTTTATTTTTGGGAGGTGGGGGAGAAAGTTGATCTTCGATCTGTAACAGAAAACATTTTTTCACGATGTATCGTACGAAAACGTTCAAGTGCATTCAAACCTGCAAGACGACACGACTGTGGCTTGTTTGTTAATAAGCGTCTGTTTTAAAATTTGTTGTAATTTCATGTGAGATTACAACAAATTATAAACAAATATCTAAAATTTGTTTTGTTTCAAATCAACCTATTACGACATTTCGGTTGTTTTCGTCACCACGAGTTAGTTTATGTCTGATCGCTTATAACTGGATTCACTTTTAGACCTACACGTACAGCCCGGAGGCCAAAAGTGGTAAGCTCGCAAGCGCGGCTAGCGCCGGGCGAGAAGTGCGTGTTGCATCCATATACTCTGGCAAGTTAGTTTTCATCTTTAGCGATTGCAATTTTTAGCAATATTGTTCCTACAATAATAGAAGCATTGCTACTTTCATCCAGTGATTTAATTAGAAGGATGGGCGTTTACCCTAATATAAGATAAGCTTAAACTTTGATGAAAATTCTAACAGTGGACGTTTGTTTATGGAGCGTTTTCGGTACAATCATCTTTTTGTCTAGGTGTTCGCCACGTTTGCGGATCGGCGCCGGTCCCCGGACCACACTTTGATAACCGCTGCCTTGGGCTGTACATGGGTGCCAAGATTTCGGCTGATTATGGCTTTTGGAAATTAATATAAAATCAAATGAGTCAACTTGCGAATTTACTGCAAAAGTAACATGAATTAACAATGGGCCCTGCAAGTCGAGGATGTTCGCAAGTTTGCGTTATTCAAATTGGTAACAAACATTCAAGTAAAGAGGCTTTCAAGGTAAAATTCAATAGGCCACTGATTTGGAAAATGTATAGTACCACTTATTCCTCGTCTTGGTGCGTGGATATATTATCTTCGGGGATAGGGCACTCCAGGCAGTGACAGACTGGCCATGGAGGGAACAGAGGGAAATTCGTGCTGGTCTCTGGGATAAACTGGCTCCTTTTTTAAGTTTTCTTTTTTTATAAAAACTTTTCAGTAGAGCCAAAAAATTGTTTTGTGAGTATCGACAATGGGAGTAGCCTATACATGATTAAAATACTAAGTATTCTTCCGATTGTCTGCGTGCGTGTTTGAAATGTGACCACTTAATAGATGCTTACGTGACTGGCTGGCTTGCTGGCTGTGTGCATGTTTTCATTGTCGTTGTAGATTGTCGATTCTAAATACATTTTTTTTAAATTGTAAATTAGTTTGACTAGACCTTAGTTAATTACTATTGTGTTATCGAACACATTTTTTTAAAGTTTGAGCAATTTCGGCCATGACATGGCACATTGGCAAATGTTGAACCCGGCCAAGTTTTTGTTCCGATCCCACTGAAGTCTCTCATTGCTTACTACGGGCAGGAGTGGCCGCTTGGGTGAGATTTTTCCTCCAGGTCTTCGTCCATGCCAGTCCGCCACTAATTCCAAGCCATGCCAGGTTGGCCCCCAACCCTTCTGCTCCCCTCAGGATGGTGGTTGGCACCCACTTCTGCCAACGAGTGGTAGGCTTTTGACGCTCGGCATCCGGGTTGTTAACAACCTGTCAAAGCAAGTATGTTGTGTCTGATATGGTAGTTCCGGAGACCACCATCCCAGTGATGTCTGCTCATGCCCATTTCTCAATGGGTCAAAGACACTGTGAATTTGTCACTACATTTTTTAAAGTATACGAAAAGTAAATTCAAACAGATGTTAAAATAATTGTAAATCAAAGTAAATAATTTACAGATGGAAATAGAGGTAAATAAGGCTCCAGTGGGTTGGTGTATCATATTTGCCCCAACCGAGGAATGTGCAAGGTGTTGGATGAAACATTAAATTTTCGATGAAGACATGCCTTTTGGTCCCAATCTTAACTTTGCAATTATGATGAAGCATAATAAACATATGGACAACTAATACGAAGCTATTTCAGTTGTTGATTTAGATGAATCATTCATGTAAAGCCCCGTTAAAGAAAATGGTTTTCAGGCTTCACATAATTTGTAGTTGAATAATTCCGTCCCATGGTGCAATATAATAGCTACTGACCGTGGCAACTCGACCGTAGTGGGTGAGTATTGAGCCTGACCACCAACTGACGTTTCGATATTGTTGGACTTAATTGAGCCATTGCTACATGATAGGATTGCAAAATATGTTACTTTCAGGGATACTTCAGTTTAACTTTTTCTGCCCATCCTAACCTGGTTAGTTTTTTTAAAATCAAGTCACTCGCGGTATTGGAACTACCATTAACTTGGCTTATAGTCTGGGACACTGACCACTGGGCTGTACTTATTCACCTTGCTCATTGGTGCCAAAAAACCTATCACAAAGCTCGCATTGGTACTTAGGGTTTTTCGTTTAGTACCAGACCACTTCAGTAGCCCATGGGCAGGAAAGGGTCGATTCAAGTAAACAACTCAGAAGGTTTGCTATTGTCGTAATCTTCACGCTGGAAACAATTACATCAAATTTCAGAATTCCTCACGTCGTGTTGCAGCTTACGAGACAAACGAACGACTTGAAATTTCCACTTCCAACTATTTAATCGAGTTATTGGTATATGCAATTTTTTTTTTTGCATTGTCTTAGCTTAGGAAATAGGATCAGCTTAACTATGGCTTGTACAGAATTTTCTTTTTTCTAGCTGCCGTTCAGTAAACCGTGATGAGTCGACTGAAGCACTGGCGGATTTGTGGGTGCAGTTCCAAATTACAAGAAGAGATTTTAACTTTCATGCAAAGATTTTATCACGACCATGAGAAGACCACTGAAACGCGCTGGAACAACCAAGAAAATGGATCTTGCAATGAGACAATATGTACATGTGTACATGACGGAACACGTGAAGTGAACATGGACAGATAAAACTTTTACTGTAAGTTGAACATGTACTATCATGGAATTGCCAAGAGATAAAAATGAGCTTATGGTCGTATGTAATCTGTTTAATTTCTAACATTTACCAACAAAGGTTTATTTATGTCAACAGATAAAATGAGCG
>JAHWFP010158698.1:0-12964 GCA_023313725.1 Lithobius niger | reverse complement strand
AGTTACAAGTTGAAGCCCACAATAAATTGATGGCAAGTTTCATTGAAAATTACCGGCCTTGCCAGAGGATGATTTAATCTAAACAATTTGGTTGCCAAGGATAGGAATATCTTAATTAATCTTTATAAATTGGCGTTGCTCCTACCATGCAAGCTGGAGAGAGAGATAGAGAGAGAGGGTTCAGCTGGCCTCAGCCTTCCTATGCTTCCTATACTGCTTCTTCTGCAAGCTAGCTGAAGCAACAGGGGAATACATACGTAGAGCGATAAACTCCGACTGCCTCTGCTAAGTTGATTGCGAAATTATCCTATTAGCGTTACGCTCAGGAGAGTGGTAATAAATAACGTCGGTTCTTGGTGCAAGTTGTTTTGCCTTGGCTTGGTTCGCGGCGGCTTTTTGCACTAGCCTACGGAGTTTTCCCGACAGGAAGGGAATTGACTTACATGTGTTTTAAAGCGTAATTCAAGCTCAAGAAATTCAGAAATATTTTTTTTTTTGTAAATTAAAGGGACACCCGGCCTGCCTTGTGCCAAATTACAGCTACGCGCAGATCGTCATCCGAGCAATTACAGCGCTAAGGACGGCTGGGGTGGTAGCTGCGTTCCTCGCATAGCTGCTGTCTCGGTTGGCTCTGGGAATAGTACACGAGACAGAATCAAGTCAACAATTGTGTCGTCACAAACCGGAATGATTCTCGTATTTTAAAATCACAATTTTATAATTTTCTAGGCTAGTGTCTTATAATTTTGCTTCGGCGATCTATTGGAATAATTAATTTTAATTTTTACCGCATTAGTCTATTAGATTTTAGATCTCATGGTAATTATTAGTAAATTAGTAGATGTACACACACAGATGAAACGTCATGATTATTGTACGCGCGCAATGCATCGTATAGTTACGGATCGTTCTTAAATATAGTTAACAATATTCAACAGAAAATCTCCTAGACGCCACATTTTAAAACTGTTTTTTAGCAAGGGAAAGACTAACGGTAAGTAAATAGACCTTTGGGGCCGTACTTGATGTGGTGGATCGAGAAAAATGGAGCTGGGAGGTATATCCCTTTAACACTGGCTACAGCGTATTCGATAATACGCTGTATTCGATAATTAGAATTTAGCCGGTTGGCCCGTGCAATGGGATGTCGAAATTGCTTTTAGCCACACTGGCCGAAAATATTGTCTTCAGGCCCTCTCTCTGGTGGAAAAACTGTCTTTAGACTTGCGGCTGGAAAAATTGTCTTTACCCTCTCAATTGGAAAAAAAAAATTCATCTTTAGCTTCTCAGTTGGAAAAATAGTCTTTAGCCTCTCAGTTGGGAAAATTGTCTTTGCCTCTCAATTGGAAAAAAATCATTTTTAGCTTCTCAGTTGGAAAAGTTGTCTTTAGCTACTCAGTTGGAAAAATTGTCTTTAGCTACTAAGTTGGAAAAACCATCTTTAGTCTCTCACTTTCGAAAATTGGTTGCCAGTCAGTTGGTAAAATTGTCAAGCCATCTTTTGCCTTTCTGAGAAGAAAACGGTCTTTATGCATCTGAGCTGGAAAAATTACCTTCAGTGACTCAATTGAGAAATTGTGAAATCCTCTTAAGCCTCTCAGTTGTAAAAAGTTATTTTTAAATGTTCATTTGGAAAAATTGTCTTCAGGCGCTCATTTGGAAAAAAAGGCCTTTAGCTGCAATAAGAAAAGCCGTCTTTAGCCTCTCGGTTGGGAAATGTGGGAAAATTGTCAGGTCATCTTTAGCCTATCTTCATGGATAGAAACCGCCTTTATGCCTCACAGTTGAAAAAAATCGCGTTCAGTCACTCAATATGAAAAATTGTCAAATCATCTTTAGCCTCTCAATTGGAAAAATCGTCATTACCCTCTCAGTTGGATAAAATTGATTGTACACTCCTATTAGGGAAAAATGCCTTATAGACACTCAATCCGAAAACACCATTTTCAGTTTCTCAGTTAGGAAAATTAACTCAGCCAATCAGTTGGGAAAAACAGTCAAATCGTCTTTACCTGCTCTACTGAAAAAAACTGCCTTTAGCTCCTCAGTTGAAAAAAGCATTCAACCACACAAAGGTTTCAATCTGGGGAATAAGGTTTGCTATCTCTAACAGAAACTCAGAATAAAGAAAAAAATTCGGAATGTGGAAATCATGCCAAAAACAGCGTGAGCTACTAATACAATCTTCATCATCACTCTGGCAATAACACTTCGTTACGGAATGAACCAACAACCGTAGTACTAAATCTTTCAGCTTCCCACGCACCAACCTTCACTTCCTCGCCCGCATTTGACCCGATTTAAGCCCTTCCTTGTAACACACCTTCCTCGGCACCAGGCAGCAAAATCTTCTCATGCAGAACAGCAAAGCATTCATTGACGATGGAATAATCCTTGACCAGAGGCCACTTTCCAATCACAATAAACTGCTTTATATAAGGCAATCTCATTACTCACGAAAAGAAAGCACATTGTGAAGCCTAGTTTTTTTCTGAGCTAGCTAATATATTGGGAGGGAGGGTGAATTTAGGCAGTAAAAAAGATTGCAGGACCAACTTTCATCCACTGATCTTCACGACGGAAGTCTTGACGACGATGCGGATAGACTGTGCTTGTAGGCCATATCGCCACTTGAGAAATTGCGCGCCAAGCTTATGATGAATGCGCATATGCGAAACCGCCTTCACCAGACAAAAATTCGACGAATCACTTAAATTTTGTGTGCGTACTCTTAAAAACACGCCTTTCATCAGACAATTTTATAATCAGAACAGACAATTTTGCCGTAGATCGCTTATTAAACGTCCGTGGCTTTCAGAATTAATTCGTCTATTTGTTTACTAGTTTATTTAGTTTACTTTATATATGAAGCTTTTAGTTAAGTTTGGTGTAGAAAAACTAGGAATGGGTCGGTTTTGTTAGACTTCGGTTCCGGTTTCGGTTTTCATGCCCACAAAACCGTGGTTTCGGTTTCGCTGATTGCAGCGTCATAGACCATGGGTCTAGCTGTGGCGCTATTTTCCTGTACTATTTTTTTTTTAATGACTAGGAGCTGTGCATAGAAAACGATAATTATTAAAACAACAACAAATCAATCTTTGATTTCGAATACCGTACGAAAAACCGACACAAAATCCGAATCGGTTTAGGTTTAGGTTTTCAGTAAAAGCCGAAAATTCGATTTCGGTTTCGGTTACCGACTCTGCATCTCTAAGAAAAACCACGATTGAAGGAGATAAAACAGTGATTTTCTTTCAATGGCAGATCCAGAACGAAGTGTAGGAGGGGGCTATAGTTGCGGGATGCTTTTTATACGTTTTCGTGTTTTTTTTTCCGTAATTTAACTGCGTGTTTTCAAATATTTTGGAAAACCAGAAAATCTTCCGTGTTTATTTGCCTCGGAGAGGGCCGCAGCCCCCCCTCGGCCCCTCCCTTGGATCCGCCCGATTTTCTTGAATGTTGGAAGGTTTTGGTCAATTTCTAGCAGAAAAATGTACGATCTAAAATGCTTTAAGTGCGCGTTTACGCAGCGACTCGCCTTTGCATTCTCGCAGCTAGAACTCAATCGCGATGGCAAAGGTGACATTGCCATGGTAACAACGCTAAATGGATTAGCTAAATCCGACATCGTTTGAGTAAATACTTGCAGTCTTCTAATCCGTGCCAATAAAATAAAGAATTCCTCCTGACGAAACAATTTTCCCAAACGCTTTTGAACTCACGTTTTTTGCTGTTTTCGTTGCGAGGCGGCAGACATAAAACCGCCGCCATGTTGGAATTTGAGGTGATTTCTAGCTTCTAGCTGCGAGAATGCAAAAGCGAGTGATTGCATAAACGTGCCCTTAGGTCTGAAATCATATAACTAGGTAATTTCGCGATTTCTAATCTTGCAAGATTTTACGGGATGGGCCATAATTTGCAATAACTGATAATGGACGCTTTACGGTGTATTCTAGATATCAGACACTTCGGTAGATTTAGCAATTGTGAGTGTTTAATGAATTGTTGATCTTTTGACGATACATACCTCTCCTCACTGTTTACGCATACTGTATTCCTAGAAAACTGCAACACATTCGTAAATATGACTTGAGTGTTGCAGAATGAGTCTGGCAATCCAACATGAAACGGAATACCTTCATACTCTCGCAACATGGTTGGAGTGTGATCATGATAGAAACATTTATAAGAACTGAACACAATATTAGTATTGTAATTCTGTGTGATATGAACAGAAGACATCGTTTAGCAGATACACGTATGTACATTATTAGAATATATGTTCTGATAAACGCTTGGCAATATCCTAAATGCTGCTTACCATCTGATAAGATTTGAAGTACTAAGAATCGCCATTTATGACAACACTGATAACCCTCTCAGCAAAACTAAATTAGCCATAGGCGATTAAAGAAAGTGTTATAAGGAAGTTTACTTCTAAAATAGGTGCAAGACAGACGGCTCAAGTTTTGACAGCCTTCAAAGAACTTATGTTGAATTATGCCTGGATTGATATTTTATGTGGTTTACGTAACCATCAACCGACAGCTATTCTGCTTAAACAATATGTGGAAGGAGGGGGACAAAGTTTCAGAGAAATTTTCGTTAATAAAATTAGAAAAGAACGCTTACGGTGCTCGGACTAGGAAATACGTTTCACACATACGATTTAAGATTTCATAAACCATACGCAATGGCTGTTTGCCGTGACGTCACCAAGAGTGAGCCAACGACGAACGAGAACAACGGCAGTTTGGCCGTCTGATTGGACTAGCCCATCACGTGATATGCACGTCACAACAAACAGCCATGGCGCGTGTGTGTCGTTCTCAGTAAAATATATTTCTGGTATGGTACGCGTTGAAAAGGGCTTTAACTGTGATTAATTCGTGTTAAAAAAAAATAACTCCTGACTGGGGAATGAGTTGCCACAAGTACATGGGATACAGAATTCAAACGTTTTCAGCAATGTATGATGCTTGTTGACTATTTGAAAACATGAAATACAATAAAAACCGTCCAACACCGTCTGTGGACGACCTACTAAACGATCCACCATCTTGGAATGAGCCACCACCATTCCAAGATGGTGGTTCGTTAGTGGGTCGTCCACAATGTTAGACGTTTTTTATTGTAGTTTATGTTTTCAAATAGTGTACAAGCCATCAATAAACTGCCGAAATTTTTTAAATTCTGTATCCCATTTACTTGTGGGATACAGAATTCACCAGTCAGGAGGTATTTTTTTAACACAACTTACTGCGCCACAAAATAATTTCATCAATTCAATTGTGATTAATTCGAAAGTTGATATGCAAAACAACCTGTACATCAACAACCTGTGCACCAAAACTCGTATGTGCATTGCAGAAGTGGACTGAATATTCGGTAATTAATCGGCATTTACCATTTAGACTATTCGTTCCAAAAAATTATAAAGTATTTGGTATTTGGTCAAATAATGATTTTTGGCCAAATAACGATAGTCGGCATTTGACCGAGTACTAATTGGCCCAAATAATGAAACTCGTTATTTGGCCAGAAAAACGTAAAGATTTGTTAGGATTGTTAGATTAGTTGTTCAATAAATTTAAAGCAAATTTGTTAATGTAATTTGTTAAGCATTTGTCTTTTAGTTTGTGACGAATTATCTCCTAACATTCGTAACACGGGGGGAAATGGGACGTCGGATGAACGTGTAACTGGAAAATCGTCTAATGGGATAATTGTCTAAAATCTGCCTAAATAAAAAATCTGGAAAGGCATCTAAACAGAATATCGTATAATGAATAATTGTATAATGGATAAACGTCTAACTGGATTAACGTCTAACTGCGGCTTCTGATGTTATATGTATAGCCGCAGCGAGCGGGGCAGCGCGAGCGAGGCAGGAATATTAGACGATTTTCCATTATACGAATTTCCAGGTAGACGCTTTTCCATTATACGAATTTCCTGTTAGATGATATTCCGTTATACTGTTTTCCGTTATACGTTCTTCCAATTATGCGATTTTACAGTTAGACGATTATCCCTCGTCCCGAGGAAATTACGGGCGACTGCGTTTTTTCAAGGCCTAATACGAAACTTTAATTTTTTTATGAGGGAGATTATAAGTTTTTCAAAAGGCGAAGATGTTCTTCGTGAGATATAAACGCAATTTCGATACACCAGCATGCATGTTAGGGAGTTTTTCGCTGAAAATGTATAAAAAAAGCGTGTAATGAACACAAGCATAGGCTGAGATGAAACTTTTTCAAAGCGTTCAGCGTTTTTGTCGTGTATACTTTAAACACGGGATTATAAAATGTTGCAAACTGAATGCGGGTGCTTTATTTTCAACGTATTTCACGTCAGCAATGTTGTATAAATACTTAAGAAAAACCGTTAATGCTAAACGGTTTTTTTCTCAGCCCTGACTCTTGCATATTTTTATTTAAACGGTCTGGACAAGGCTTTATACGTTTATTTTAAAACACACATGTTTGTAATGCTCCTTCTTACTCCCTAACACACAGCAATTTCTTCGTGTACAGGGTGGTACACAAAAAACTGACGACCCAACATTTTCTAAGTCCAACTTTTCTAGTTAGCACCCCTCAGAACCAGGAGAGGACAGAAATCAAGTCTAATGAAAGAGGAAGATATCTGTCCTCTCCTGTTTCTGAGGGCTGCTAACTAGAGATGTTGGGTCTTCAGTTTTTTTGTGGACCACCCTGTGTACAAAATTATGTCCTTGGCATAAGCCCCACTCCATGGGACATTAAGTAACTTCCAAATATATCACTTTTTTAAATATCAGTAAAAATCGCTGTGCATGAATCACGTTGATGACAAAATAGTCCAGACTGTTAGGAAGTGATTGAAACACATCATTGCTGTGTTAACGTCGTAGTCTTTGGCAAAACAGAAGACTTAGTACTTGCTGTACGTCTTTGGCAGAACAGTATACTGCTTGCGTTTGACAGAATAGAAGACTGCTGCTTGCTGCTCGTCTTTGACAGAAAAAAGACTTAAAGCTTTCTGTACGTCTTTGTAGAACAGAAGAATACTACTTAATTTTACTGTATGTCTTTGGTAGTACAGAAGACTACTTCTTCCGTATACGTCCTTGACAGAATAGAAGGCTTGCTGCTTGCTGCAAGGAAAAAAGATTTAGTGCTTTCTGTACGTCTTTGGTAGAACAGAAAACTACTGCTTAATTTTGCTGTAGTCTTTGGCGGAACAGAAGACTACTGCTTGCATGTACGTCCTTGACAGAATAGAAGACTGCTGCTTGCTGCACGTCTTTGACAGAAAAAAAGACTTAAAGCTTTCTGTACGTCTTTGTAGAACAGAAGACTACTACTTAATTTGCTGTACGTCTTTGGTAGAACAGAAGACTACTTCATAATTTTGCTGTAGTCTTTGTAGAACAGAAGACTACTGCTTCCGTTTACGTCCTTGACAGAATATAAGACTTGTTGCTTGCTGCACGTCTTTGACAGAAAAAAAAGACTTAGTGCTTTCTGTATGTCTTTGGTAGAACATAAAACTACTGCTTTATTTTGCTGTACGTCTTTGGTAGAACATAAGACTACTACTTAATATTGCTGTAGTCTTTGGGAAAACATAAGACTACTGCTTAATTTTGCTGTACGTCTTTGGCAGAACTGAAGACTACGGCTTAATTTTGTGTACGTTTTTGGTAGAACATAAGACTACTGCTTAATTTTGCTGTAGGTCTTTGGTAGAACAAAAGACTACTGCTTACTGCTTGCTGCACTTAGAACATCCATCTAGTATTTGGGTGTTACCCGCACCAATATTGTACTTCGAAAATTCGTACAATTTCTGTGTACATTGTTTTAACAAATTGAGTGGGCGACAGGTTGTAGGCCTACTACTTTTCTCAGCAATGCCATAAGACTATTTTGCTTGACAAAGGTTAATCTGAGTTTTTGTCATGCAAATTTGTCAACGTTGTCGCGTTTTGGAGTTTAATTCCACCAAAAATCATGTGAAAATTTGGCACTAGCACTTCGTCTATCATAATTTATGTGCTCTAATTGTTAGAGGAATGCGGCTATTGAATAAAAAAAAAATGCCTTTCTCGTCTGTGGAACCCTTGCAGTTGATTGTACATTAATATTTAGGTTTATTTGTCGTGCATGACTGCTTTACACTGCCATATTTTTTTTTTCTTTTGCTCGTTTCTTACTTTCCTTTTTGTTGTTTGGCATTTAGCCCTGCAGTCAGGTCAGATCTCACAAGATTCATTAGTGTGGCCTAATGAAGCAGGGATGCGCCACCAAACCAGGTTTGATAGGGAAAGTTATACAAATTGTGTGTCAACGGCTTTTGCCCTCTGGACAACTTCACCGACTCTTCCTTTCTTCTATTGCGGCTTTTTTCCTGTGGTACTCTTTGGAGTTTTTTCCAAATGCACCTAGTGACTGTATGATCTGAAAATGTCTATGCTTGTTCACAGATGTGTACTAATGGGTTTTATTGAATGATGTCATTTTTGATGGTTTCGGTGCCTTTTGTTATTGGCCTATTTTTTTTGTGAGCTTTTTAAAATTTTTATTTTAATCTAGCGTTAGTACCTGGCTTCGCCCAGGGTTTTTTTTTTTCTCCGGTGCATGGCCAGACTTTCATTAAGACAGGGCATTTGTCTTCTTTTCGATTCGGGGTGGGGGGCTTGTTTCGCCCGTGGTTTTGTTTAGCTCTGGGTTTTATTTCCCTGATGTTTTGCAGATGTTTGCCCAAACTTTCATTATGATGGGCAATCTTTCTTCTACGAAATCTTGTACGAAATGTTTTGCTTATAATGTGTGCCAATATCATTTGTGCCCACCGTAGTAATTTTTCCTAATCCTACGTCTTGATTCATGGCTTTTTCAGATCGTTACTTTTCCTTCTTTCTTTCCTCCTTTCGAGTGATCTGTGTGCCTGGTCGCTGGTGACATTGGGTAGATCAATTCAAAAATAGTGATCTTGTACGAAATGTTTTGTTTACTTTGTATACCAATATCATTTGTACCACCGAAGTAATTTTTACCAACCCTACGTATTGATTGATAACTTTTTTTAAACCATTACTTTTCTTTCTTTCTTCCCTCCTTTTTCGTGCCTGGTCGCTGGTGTCATTGGGTAGATCAATTTAAAAATAGTGATCTTGTACGAAATGTTTTTCTTACTTTGTACAATATCATTTGTGCCCACCGAAGTAATTTTTCCCAACCTTACGTCTTGATTGATGCCTTTGTTTAAACCATTACTTACGCCGTTGGTGTGTTACAAAACAATCCCGTTTCTGCGAGACTGCCTTTACAACATGGCGACCAAAACGAATGTTCCGTTCCAAGATGGCGGCACTCCCATCCGCTTCGTGCATCTTAACTCAAACTGCATGTAAAGATCGCTGGTAGAAGAGCTTTTAACAAGGCACGTGAGTGTATCTGCTTGTTGGGGTGCCGAGATCAAATCAGTCATACGTCAGGAGTACGAGGGTTTTGCTGAGATAATTACATGGAAGAAGGGATGACTTTTCACAACAAAAGCACGTGCTTATAGGTTGAGGCAGTAGAAGCAAAGGCGGGCGGGCGGGTGAGACGCTTGTACCATTTCATTATGGCGTCGAGTAAGCGTGGCGAGGAAAAAGAGGAAAAAAAGTCGAGAGCAAAATTTAAAAAATGTGGTCCGCCTGTCGTTCATCAGTCTACCTATCTCGAAGGTTTGTCAAACGCCGTCAAAAATTATAAGAAAAAAATATCTACAGGTATAAATTACTAGCCACGTTAACTCGCAAAATGAAAGATTCAGAAGCCACAAAAGGGGACACTAAGGAGAAAGTCATAATTATAATGTACATCAAGTTGTACAGTAAAATAGAATTTAAGGTAATGTTGTTAAATTTAAATATTTCCATCCCTGAAGAATTATGGTGTCACTTTTTTTTTTGGGGGGGGGGGGAAAAAAAGGTGTTTTTTTTTATAACCTTTTTTAAATATGTTTACTGAAGTAACTTAAAGTCATGCCGGTTTCTTCTTTGTCCCTGTTCGTCGAGAGACAACCTAAGCAGTAGAAGAGGACCCCTTATTGTCCCAATATTGATTTATTTGTTTATTATTATTAATGGTTTTTGATACAATGAATGTGATGTAATTTTAATATCAAGGGTGCTGCCAGGAGTACCAGCTTTTTCACATTTTTTTCACATTCCCACTTTTCACTTTTTTTTTTACATTTTTTACATACGGCTCTTCATTTTTTTCCCAATATTTTTCGCATACTTGCTTTTCATTTTTCACGTTTTTCACATACCTACTTTTCATTTTTGTGTCACTATTTGTTCGTTTTGATATATCACACCAGTTTCACAAAATTCTTTAATAAAAATATTGCTTTTCCAGTAACCATTTCAATTTCTCTGTGAAATTACAAAGAGCGAAACATAAACCAACCAATTTTTCTTTTCTTTCTGTGTTCTACCACAGACATGCCTACGTAATCCTGCACTGTGACTGAGGTTGGCGCTGTCGACGCGCCATTAAGCCTCATCTCTCCCCCCCCCCCCCTACGTAATTCCGAGCCAAAAATTAGGGCGGATAATTTGATTGTTTTTTTACTTCATTTGCGTGTTTTGCCTTTTTTTTCACACAACACTCTTATTTTTCACATTTTTCACATATTTTATTTACCACTGGCAAATTTTCACATTTTTTCACGCCGGCAGCATCCCTGTAATTTAATACAATTAATGTTTACTTTAAACCTTATGAGCTTTAAATTAGTATTGACAACACGCGTTTCTTGCCACGTTAGGGTCCGCATACCAAAGTCGAAAAACGTCGTTGCACGACGAAATGTCGCGAGACATCGCATCTGGTGGAGATACCCCCCCCCCCCGTCACACGAAACTAGAAGGAGCTTCGCTTTGTTGTCGTGAGACGCCTAAAGATAGCGCTCAGCCCATTGCTATGGTTTTGAGACGTCTGCAGCATGCTGACACAGGTTTCGACAAAATGTCCTGTCATACGACGTGTGCGGCCACCCTTACGTATCAAACTTTAAATTGATAATATTATAGCACGTAATGGTGTATGGATGTAAGTGGTGCATGTTTTTGTAGATGCAAACGTCACAAATGCAGGTTGAATTGGATAAAAAACTAGAAATTTTACTATAACATGTTGACGTGTTAGTTGGCAAACTATGAAAATTTATACCCACTCCTTATAAGATAACAAACTTATTGAATTTCAAAAACAAAAACGTAATTCTTGAAGCCTTGATTATGTCAATCACTAAATATATTTAGTTGTTCCGTTTCAACATATGGAACAACATCAAATGGATTTTTTTTTTCAACTACGCGTAACAATTTTGTCTTACTGTTTAATATTACATGAAAATATTGAGGGAGAATAAAAGCATCCAGAAACGAAATTGATCGAAGCGTATAATCCGTTTTTTATCAGGATTCAGCATTTTGATGACTTAAACTACGTGATGTAGTTTGCAGATGTTTGTCCAAACTTCCATTAAGACAGGTAATTTTTCTTCCTTTCGATTCTGCTTTAGTTGAGCCGGGTAGTTGAATTAATTTTCCCCCTCCCCTCCATCTCCACCTTTCCTCAACCCACTCTTTTCTCTTCCTTTCCTCCTTTAGAGTGATCTGTGCGCCTGGTCGCTGGTGACAATGGATAGCTCAATTCGAAAATAGTGATCTTGTACGAATTGTTTTGGATACTTTGTACGCTTGTATCATTTGTGCCCATAGAAGTAATTTTTTCCAACCCTACGTCTTGACTGATGCTTTTTTTTTAAACCATTACTTTTCTTTCTTTCTTCCCTCATTTGGAGAGATCCGTGCGCCTGGTCGCTGGTGACAATGGATAGATCAATTCGAAAATAGTGATCTTGTACGAATTGTTTTGGATGCGTTGTACGCTTGTATCATTTGTGCCCACAGAAGTAATTTTTTCCAACCCTACGTCTTGACTGATGCTTTTTTTTTAAACCATTACTTTTCTTTCTTTCTTTCCTCATTTGGAGTGATCTGTGCGCCTGGTCGCTGGTGAATGGCGGATCCAGAACGAAGCCTACGAGGGGGGCCACAGGAACAATTTTCTAAGTTTTTGTGCATTTTTGCAGTAAATTAACTGCGTTTTTTCAACAATTTTGGCAGTTTTTACGAGTTTATTTGCCTTGGAGGGGGCCGCAGCCCCCCTCGGCTCCTCCTTTAGATCCGCCCTTGCTAGTGACATTGGTTAGATCAATTGAAAAATAGTGATCTTGTGCGAAATGTTTTGCTTACTTTGTAGCAATATTTTCCACCGAAGTATCCCCCCCCCCCCCCACCTGATGTACGCAGGGAACAAAACAAAAAAAAGCTGACCAAATAGGCAGATAGACAGATAGGCAGCAGACCGACAGGCGGCAAACCTGTCGTTTCGAAGGAAAACCACATACATGCACGCGCGAGCGCTCTACTAAACGCTTGTTACCTTCACTCCCCCGCCCTATAATTAGCCTAATTTTGTCTTTTGACTGAAACAATAGAAATTATTATCGTGTTTCGTGGATGTAACCTTTTGAGATTACAAGCTTTTGCGTTGATGTTGCTGCTGCTGTTATTACTTTCGTCCACAACGTGTAATTTAGGAATTTATTATTGACAATATTGCACGGTACGATGCAATGTGTAATTACTGAATTTTTAAAAAGTCCACGTTTGAAATTTTGTTTTTGTTTTTTTCGGTTTTTGTTTTGTTATCGGAAGTTAAAGGTACATTACTCCCAGTTGGCTTTCCTCCTGTATGGCCCAGTTTTGCAACATTTACTTCAGACGTGTGGAAATGTCTCAAAAACATAAACGGGACAGAAAGCCAATTGAGCTCGATAAGTGTTAAATAAATACGGATGGAAACCTATTTACGTTGCCTTTTGGACTTAAATGTCAGACTGCCTGAGCGAG
>JAHWFP010158697.1:2737-19332 GCA_023313725.1 Lithobius niger | reverse complement strand
GGGGGTTCCATGGCTGGTTCGATGTGTACTGCTAAGAATGACTCGTGCACCAAATATCAAGCTTTTAGTAGGATTTGTAAAATTTGTGGGTCAACGCTCAGTGAGGGGGCACAGGAGGGTGCTTTTTGGGGGTATTTCTTGAGGGTTCCATGGCTGATTCGATTTATGCTGTTAAGAATGACTTGTGCACCAAATTTCACGTTTTTAGCTTTATCTGTAAGAATTTGTTGCCCAAGCCCCTGGGAGGGGCCACAGAGGAAGTGCTGGGGAGAGGGGGGGGGGAACTGCAGGCACTTGGGGGTATTTCATGTGGGACCAATGGCTGGTTCGATTTTTACTGTTAAGAAAGACTTGTCAAACAAATTTCATGTTTTTAGCTCGATTTGCTAAAATTTGTCACTCTAATTAATGATTTCTGCCCAGTGCTCTACAATAATAATTGCTCCGCGGACAAGAATACTGCAGTCACATCAAAATTGTGTCCAAAAGGCCCTGATAGGTGTTAATTAATACCTACATTTTAAGCTATACAAATTGAAAATCGGTTCATTGGTTCAATCTCTAGGTCAGAGCGTAAATTCAATACCATTTGGCTTTCCGTGTCGAGACTATCGTAGTTACATTAAAATACCTTGCGAATGGCTCCAGGCCTTGTCCATACCTACGTTTTAAGGTATAGAACTTGAAAATCGGTTCAGTGGTTCAATCTCCAGGTGAAGGTGAAGATTCTTAACAACATTAATGATTTCTGCCCAGTGCTCTACACTAATAATTGCTATGCCGACGAGAAAACTTCAGTCACATCAAAATCGTGTTCAAAAGGCCCTGGTCGGTGTTAATACCTACATTTTAAGCTATAGAAATTGAAAATAGGTTCATTGGTTCGATCTCTAGGTGAGAGCTAAAGTTCTAGTCCATTTGGCTTTCCGTGTCAAGAATATTGTAATTACATTAAAATAGCCTGCGAAAGGCCCTAGGCCTTGTCCAGACCTACGTTTTAAGCTATAGAACTTGAAAATTGATTCTGTGGTTCGTTCTCCAGGTGATGGCAAAGAGTCCCAACAACAAGAACAACAACAAGAAATGCCGAAACGCCGAACGGTCCGATTGTTGTCATTAAAGTTTGTAAAGTGGTGAAATAGTTATGACACGACCCCAAATACCGAATTTCGTTGGTCTATGTCAATTCTGGGCAAAACTACAGGAGTTCAAAGTTTGACGTTTAACGTTTGAAGTTCATGCTGAGGCTTACATAAGGGTCCTTGGTCTGTCGGCGAGCAATTTGCGTGATATTACGTGGTAGATCATTACACATCTTTATCACTTAATAGCCAGCTTGCATTTTTCTATTTATTTCTCCACAAAGGTAAATTTAGTATATTTTTTCTTAGTTTAAATGTAATTTTGTAATTTCTATTGTAAACTGAAATAGTTTTTAATAATGGTGGTAAAATTAATAATATTATTTACGTTTAAGTTATTTTGTGTCATTATTATTTCTTTAATTTGTTTTTTTTTTAATTTCCAAAAATTATTCGAAAAACTTTGTTTTGCACCTTTTATAATCCTAACAGTTCAGTTTTGGACGCATTTCTAGTATAAATTCCAATTTTATATCTATTTATGGAATATCTATTTATTCTATCCATTCAGTGTAAAAAATTTGTTTATTATTAATATTCACTATATTCCTCACCACATACATTTTTGGTATCATTTGTTTTATTTGTTTTATTTTGTTTATAATTGCACTAATTTGACATTCCTGTTTCCAATTTGAGTCAACAAGAAACCCGAGGTATTTCGCTGTGTTAATCTTTATAACTAATTTAAATTTGTTTCTCATTTTTCTCATTCAATTTAGTTGAAATTTCCTCATCTATTTTTTTATTCCGTTTTTATTTCAATGTGCATAGATTTTTCTTCACTAATGTAAACCTGATTTGTCCAACACCATTCTTCTATTTTATCGAAATCCATTTGAAGGTTTTTGGTCAAGTCTGGTAATTGTCGTGACGTGTTCTGAGTAAACAAATATTCTCTACAAATATAATAATTTGGATGTCCTTTTCAAGTTCATTAAAGCAGAGAAGAAAATGCGGTAGTCCTAACATTGAACCCGGGGACCCCCATCTATTAAGGGAATTTCTCACTGTAAATATCTTTAATTTTAATAACACACTTCCTATTTTGTAAATGTCCTTAAGAATGTTATTTTTCCCTCCAAGTCTGTATGTTTTTGTGTTTTCCGTTAATATTTCTCTACCAAAGTGGTCTAATTTTTTTTGGCAATTCTATAAAAATTGCACTTACAAATTTATTTTCGTCGAAAGTTTTTGCAACAATTTCATTTATTTCTTTGAGTGCTGTTTCCTTACTGTTTTGATAGCCGTATTGTGTTTTTTGTACGCTGTTTACTTTACTTCAGGAATTCATAATTGTGTTGGCAAAAAGATTTTTTGTTATTTTATTTATTGCTGATAAGATCGATATAGGCCTGTAAATATCATATTCCATTTTGTTTCCTTTTTAAAAAAATTGGTCCTGTAGTTAGTTGAATTTTTAAATTTATTTGGTCATTTTGCCGTGTCAATGGTTTTATTAATAAACCACAGTATAGCACCGCTTATGTAACATGGTTCAAGTACCAGTTGGTCGTGTCCGATAGCTCCTGTTGTTTTGATTTCGTTTAGGATTTTTAATATTTCGTTTTGTTGAGTGTTTATGATATTTTTGATGGTATGTTTTTTTAATATTCGTCGAATTGCGTTTATGTTTCTACTTTTAATTTCTCTGCTTTCATTGCAAAGTTTATAATGATTTCCTTTGTAACATTTTCTAATTTTTTATTTTAGAAGATTTTCCAAAGACTTCATCAATTTATCCTATAATATTGTGTCCCCTTAATTTCATATCAAAAACCGAATGGTTCGGCCCTTCAAGGAGTGATATCAACACACCAAAACATTCGCCAAGTTAATCGCAGCGCTTAATAGTTCGAAGGTTAAATGAAAACTAGAACATTGCTACTTTGGGCAGCAATGTCCAAGTTTTCATTTAACGTCCAAAGTATTATTCGGTGCGATTAAATGACGAATGTTTTGGTGTGGTGATATCACTCCTTTGAAGGGCCGAACCATTTGGAACTTGGCGGCCCCTTTTACCAGTTTTGGTTTTTGATATGATATCAGTCCTTTTTTTAAAATTGTGTATTAGACTCAACTCCACTACCGTGCAGATGTGTAATAAAGTGGCACGCCAACAAGAAATTGGTTTTCCACAGTTTGATACTACCTTTTGCCTATAGGCCGAACCATTCTTAACTTGGTCACCTGTTTATAGGTTCTTGGTTTGGTTTTAATTTCGTTGTAATTTGTTTTATTTCTTTAGTTTTGGTGTGTTGATATCACTCCTTTGAAGGGCCGAACCACTCTCAACTCTTCACTAGTTTTTGGCTTTGTTTATTTTGCTTTGTTTTTAGAATTGGTTTATGTTTCGTGAATTGGACGTGAATACAATTTCTTTGGCTACGTTGTTTAGATTTATCGCGCTACACTAGTGTGTGTCTAGGCACGCACGTCAGCATACACGTTGTCATTGTCCGAACTTTGGCTGTCCAATGAGAGACGATGCCGACAATACTAACAATGGTTATAATAATATTTTCGTACTTACGCGTCATCCCACGCCATCCTCGTTACACCCCTAGGTTCCAAGCCATAAAAGGTACGCAGTTCATATCGTAGTACAGCCATTCGTCCAATTTCATAGCTGGAAGCCTTCCCGTTATCTGGGAATCGATGAATAATCACCCTATAGGATTTAACATGGGGATGAGCGGACTAGCTAGCTAGCTAGTTAGTAACACATTTTCAACGTTATTGAGGGTCAGATTTTGCATTGAAAGCAGCTTAGATGGCATTCCTACACGAGTTAATTTTTGTCAGGTGGGTCATTGCTCTTGATTTCAACACATTTTAAGCTTTTGTACCGCAGTATTATTTTTCCCCAAGTATCTGAAATGTGCCCAACTATGCTTCAAGATATAAGACACTGACGTTATGGCGCCGAGCTACAATGGTTTACAACCTTAACAATTGAACTGATGTGATGTTTGTTGTGATGACTGTTATTTATAATCGTTTCTTGCATTTTTAGTTTTGTTATGAAAAAAATTGCTAGTCTCTTTCAGTATATTTCTTTACCTTCCTTTCTAGTCGTCGGTAGAAAATTTCTACTACCTGTAAATTTAATTGCATTCAGTTCCTGAGTGCTCTTTAGTCGCTTGAGGTTTTTTCGCTCTCCAGATACGACCAGTGCGCAACCCCACTGTGCATGCGCAATGCGCAGCCCTCCTATAAAACGTGACCGGCGCGTTGGTCGGCCATCACTTTCCTCAAGCTCTCGTCGAAGACGGATCGCCTCCCCAGCTGCATCAGCCCACCGAAAGTGCCCGACGTTCGCCGAAATTCTCCAAGTTTGCTAAGCAACCAAGCAAAGAAGACCTTCCCCACAACCTTCACCGCAAGTTCAAGGGAAGAGGACCTTCACAAGCTTTCGCCGAACGTAGCAAGCCTTCGCCGAACGCTCAACCTTCGCCGAACGCAAGCAAGCTTTTGCCGAACGTAGCAAGCCTTCTCCGAACGCTCAGCCTTCGTCGAACACAAGCAAGCTTTCGCCGAACGTAGCAAGCCTTCGCCGAACGCTCATCCTTCGCCGAACGCAAGCAAGCTTTCGCCGAACGTAAACAAGCCTTCGCCAAAACGCAGCACGCCTTCGCCGAACACACAACCTTCACAGAACGCATCAAGCCTTCGCCGAACGTATGCACAGCTTTCGCCGAACGCACTACTCTCACTGAAAGCAGCAAGCCTTTGCCGAACGTGCAACCTTCACTGAACTTTCGCCGAACGTAATGGACCCTCCTGTTCGACCTTTTTCATCGCCTCCGGCTACCCCTGTCCCTGTAGACCCCAGCATCGTTATCTTACCATCGCCCACACAACCATCAACGTCTGCTGTTCCACTCATCTCTACAGCTTCACCCGTTCCATGTGGCCAACGTCTACAATCATCATTGTCTTCTTCCCCTGAAACTTCACTACATGATCACAGACCCTTGGACCTCTCATCTGCTGCCTCGTGTCAACCTAGTCATCACCAAGATGTACTTTCCCCTGATGAAATCCATCGACTTTTACACCGTGCCAAAAAGGAATTTTTATACAAGACTGGATCCAACCCTGCCCCCTCCACGCATAAAGCTTCTTATGTACGTGACTGGATTGCATCCTCTGACAATGACTATCACAAGCGGAAATCAACGACCCCTACTTCACCTTTATCAAGTAAGAGAAGACGCACTTCCTCTTCACTCGACCTTCAGACCCTGCTCAATGCTGTCCTGCGTCCTGATGACGGTCTTGATTCAGCAGCTGTACTCGCCACACACCACCGCAATCAACCACAAGTAAATTTCGAGCGTTAACCACTCGACCCATATGATGACTCCTTTCAAGGAGACACTGATTCCTCAACCATCCCGATTTTTGACCTTCTCAAAGCTGTGGAAGCCATCATCCCAGACAACTACCTCTACAAGCCCGACCCGACCCCGACTTCTAGGGTAAACCGAGGACTAACAACAGGCTTTATCTTTGGACTAAGGGAAAGAAACAACAAGCAACGTGCCCGAATCGGCCAATCCACCACGCTTCTCACCACCTTACTCAGGACCGGCGGATCCTTACTAGGCAAAGGAGAACCCTTGCAATTAGACAAAGAACCACCACCTCCCCGCCCATGCCGTGAATCATGGTTTTTCCAATCCTCTGGCGACGGCGCTGCAAACCCAAGACAGTTTGAAACCTATCATCAATCGGAATTCCTTGCAACTGAAGCAAAAATGGATTTCGGAACCGCCATGTTCATCCCAAAACAAGCCGAAGTTCCTACTGCTGTTCTCAAAGAAAACGACAGAATCCTTCGCCTTGGCCTTCGTGCCGCCTCTCAAGCTGACGTCCTTGCCACTGCCATTAACGCTCTATGCGAGAGACTCGCAGTTGAATCCAGCAAACGTGACATCAAACATCTTCATCTGCTGATCTCTGAATTGTTCAAGAAAATGTCCTTCGCCACATTTCACAGTTTCAACCGGTTCACCAGGGCTCTGTGTTTCAACTGGTTCACCAGGGCTCTGTTCAACTCTACCTTATTTCTACGGGACATCGCTCTTAGCACCACAACCAACTTAAACACCTCACCCAAGCATGCCCTTCGCAACCTTCCTCTTCATGAAACCGAAACACTCTTCAGAGGATTAGTCCCAACTCTGGTACCTCATCTGGACATTTCACGAAAACCTAAACCTAAACCAGCTTCTAGCCACCCCTTTCGTAAAGCTCAACACAACCTAAACACAGCTGCCCTTCCTCCAAAACAGTCTGTCGAAACTCAGTCCAAACCCTCCCACCGACAACAACTCACACTCCTTTCGTGACAACAACCAATCCTTTCGCAGAAGCAACCAAACCAACAAAAGGATACAACGCAGCTCCACACCTGACAATCGCAGCAGATACTCCGCATCTTCCAGAAACAAATCCCATCGACGCCAATGACTATATCCACCACAGACCTGTAGGCGGTCGACTCCGGTTTTTCAGTCAAGCCTGGAACGTATCACGTCCGCAAAAAAAGCCATTCGCATCTGCCCAGAGCACTCCAAACCTGGCTTTTACAGCTCCATCTTCCTCAGACCAAAGAAGTCAGGTGGAAACAGAATGATCTTCAACCTAAAGCCACTGAATCAATTCATGCACAACAACCACTTCAAAATGGAAACCCTCGAAACCATCCGACTCTCCCTAAGGAGCATGGACTGGACCATCTCAATAGACCTGGAGGATGCCTACCTTCATATCCCACTCCATCCAGCATCTCTTCACTACTTCCGCTTTCTCTATCAAGAAACAGTTTACGAATTCCAAAGTCTACCATTTGGCCTAAATGCCGCTCCTCGGATCTTCACATCCATCCTGAAACCCGTTCTCGGCCACCTCCAGCGGCACCAAATCACTGCCAATGCCTTCCTGGACGACTGGCCCCTCAACAACCCAAATCCCCAACAACTCATTCGAAACAGAATGTTCACAATCCGATTCCTCCACAGCCTTGGATTGGGGATCAACTGGAAGAAGTCAAGACTAACACCTTCCCAGCAATTCACCTTCCTAGGAGTAGATTTCAACTTAATCAAAAGCACTGTCACCCCCTCATCAGAATGGAAAACCGACCTACTCTCACACGGACTGGAACTACAGAAGTCAACCTCCCACACTCTCAGAACTCTGAACTCCTTCATCGGGAAACTCGACTCCATGGCAAACCTCCTCCCGTACGGCAGGTGGATGACTCGCCCCTTCCACCATTACCGAATCGACCACTGGGACACTTGTCACCCGACATCCAGGACAACCTTACCTACAAACGAAGATTTCCCATGGGAATGCCTACATTGGTGAATGAACGAAGCCAACCTCGCCAAAACCGTACCCCTCCACGAACCCACCCCAGACCTCCTGCTTCTCACGGATGCCTCCTTAACAGGATGGGGTGCCCACCTCCAGGATCACGAGATTGCCGGCGTCTGGCCCCCAAACACTTCGGATCACATCAACATTCTCGAAATGAAAGCCATCTACAACGCCCTCGACCATTTTCGGCACCTTGTAGCAGACAAAATAGTCCAAGTCCAGGCAGACAACACCACCGCCGTTGCCTACATTCGCAAGGAAGGTGGAACTCGTTCTCGAACCCTACACCAAATCACCTCAGCCATCTTCTAACTTTGCCAAGAACTCAACACATTC
Source organism: Lithobius niger (assembly GCA_023313725.1). NCBI lineage: Eukaryota > Metazoa > Arthropoda > Chilopoda > Lithobiomorpha > Lithobiidae > Lithobius > Lithobius niger. Next base: position 11,461 of record JAHWFP010158697.1, on the reverse strand, counting down.
CAGGAAACCGGAATGTTATTGCGGATGCCCTATCTCGCAACAAGCCACCTTCAGGGGAATGGACCCTAAAGACATCAATTTGCGAATATCTCTTCAACATCTGGGGGAAACCCATGATCGACCTATTCGCCACGAGGCACAATGGCAAACTTCCCCATTTTATCAGCCCGATCCTGGACAGCAAAGCCTGCGCCGTCGACGCTCTAACTTTCCCATGGAAGAACCTTTACGCCTACCTCTTCCCACCCTTCAAACTTCTCCCAACCATTCTCACGAAGATCGAACAGACTCCTGGGATCTTCCTACTAATCGCACCGAACTGGCCTGCAGCCCCGTGGTTCCCTCAACTTCTGAACCTCCTCATAGATCTCCCAAGGAAACTTCCACACTGTCCAGACCTCATCTCACAATAGAAAGGAACCAAATTCCACCCAAACACCTACATCATCAAGCTCATCAAAGAGGCTGGAATTTTTGACGAACAGGCCACCAGAATCGCCAGCAGGGCTCTACGAAACTCAACCAACAAACTATATAACGGACACTGGGAACACTGGTTTCATTGGTGTAAGCGAAAGAAAGTTAATCCAATCAATTCCCCTATTCAACAACTCTTAGCATTTTTCGATGACCTCTTCAAAGACAACCTCAAATGATCCACCATTCTGGTCTACAGATCCGCACTAAACACCGTTTTCAAAGCCGCAGGAAATCGACACCTTCTTGAAGACTACCGGATCACTTCCCTTCTCAGATCCTACGAAAATGAACCTCCCTCCGTGTATCAGAAATTCCCGAGATGGGATCTCCCTCTGGTCTTAGAATCTCTAACCAAGGAACCCTACGAACCTATTCAAACCTGCCACATTAATCACTTAACCCGGAAGACTGTATTCCTCACATCTCTTGCAGCAAGTCTACGAACCAGCGAAATGCAGGCTCTCTCAAACGACCCAGCCTACTGCTTCTTCTTTGACAACTCCAGGTTCATCCACTTCAGACCACGACCTGACTTCCGTGCCAAAACTCAAAAACCTTCCGAATCCTCCAAACCGACAATTATTCCGGCATTAACAAACATCCACAACGAAGAACTGGAAAGAACACTTTGCCCCGTCCGAGTACTCCGATATTACATCAAACGAACAGCGGACCCAGAATGCCGGCGTGGTCGTCTACAACTATTTCTACCCGTCACCAAAGGGACCAACGTAATATCAGCCGCCATGATATCCAACTGGATCAAAACGGTAATCACTAGAGCCTACGAAGATGAAAGCATCAGCTGCACCGACAACGACATCAAAGTTACTGCACACGAACTAAGGGCACTTTCAACCTCCTGGGCTTTTCACAACCATGTCTCCATCGCTGAAATCCTTCAAGCCACTTCTTGGAGAAGCCAGACTGTCTTCACCAGCCACTACTTCCGTGACATGACAAGACAGGAAGGAGATCTACACCGCCTTGGCTCCATCGTAACTGCCAGAAGTGTAGCCAACCCCCCTTAAACACTTTGCAGCAGAAACGAAGACCACCAAAAACGGATGCAGGTCGAAGTCCCCTGTAACGGAAGCAAGACCCATCGAAACAAACGGCCCTTTTCAGGGCCACCACATTTTACGAAAGAGAACCGATATGACTGTTTCTGTTTTTACCTTAATGCAAAGTTTTCGTTTAACTTTTGGGGGAACCAGTACGCAACCCGGGGTAACTCGCCATGATGGTGCCCGCCACCTATATTGACGAGGTCAACTGTAAATGCAATTAAATTTACAGGTAGTAGAAATTTTCTACCGACGATTAGAAACCTAAATTTGGGGGGGTTAAAATTGGTTTCTATCATCTTACGAAAATGTATACTACCTGTAAATACCCACCCTACCTCCCCTCTTGAACCACCATAATGGTTGACATATCGAGAGGAAAGCGATGGCCGACCAACGCGCCGGTCACGTTTTATAGGAGGGCTGCGCATTGCGCATGCACAGTGGAGTTGCGCACTGGTCGTATCTGGAGAGCGAAAAAACCTCAAGCAACTAAAGAGCACTCAGGAACTGAATGCAATTAAATTTACAGGTAGTATAAATTTTCGTAAGACGATAGAAACCAATTTTAACCCCCCCAAAATTTAGGTTTTTAATGAATTACACTAATTATTTAATTATCAATTTATGCATTTTGGTCTTATTTTATTCCGTAATGGTTTTGTTCTTTTAACTTTTTTGTCGTTTCATTAAAGATCCAAGTCGGCAAATAATGTTTATTTTATTCTTATCATCTTTGTTATTTTTTTTTTAAACTTTATCGTATTTCGTTGATAAATGTTTTCTGTCCCTCTTTCGATTTACTCGTATAATCCATCACTTGTTTCATTTCTCTTACGATATTTTCAATCTGTGTTTCTTAGTTCTTCAAAATGTTTTTATTATTAAAGGTTAAGATTTATTTCCTTTCCTCATTTCCTGTCCAAATCACTACAACTATTAAAGGTACCTATACACTGAATGACAGGTTGCATTATCTAGCACCGTCTACCGTTAATTAGTTCTATGCAGCACTTGATTTCAACTAGCGAAGGAATACGCAAAGAAATGTCCGTTTACACAACAAACAAGCCACGTGCGTCCTTAATTATTGAATGTATAGTTGGTACGTCCACGTGCACCAGGGAGCAATCGGTCAAGGTTAAAGATATCACTGTTAATAGATGACGCCCGCCTTTGATATCGTTAACCTTGACTGCTTGCTCAACTTTACTGGTTGCTTCCTGTTGCACGTGGGCGCACCAACTTTACACTCAACCGAGGGTTGTTTGTTTCATAAAAATAAATTTATTTGTGTGTTCCTTCGTTTGTTGAAAGTAAGGGCTAGACAGAACTAGATAGCGGCAAATGGCTGTAGATCCTGCAGCTTGTCATTTAGTGACAATCCCCGTTTTAAATATATGGTCTGCAACTTTCGTTTGATCTTTTAATCCATATTTATCATTTTTTTTTTGTCTTCACTGCAATATGATCATGCTTGATTTTCAAATGCTTTAGTCGTTTTCCCCCTTTCGTTATTGTGTTGATTTTTTGGTTGGAAGCCTTTTATTTCATATAATTCACATCTGTTAACTTTTCGTTTTGATATTTTCATTTTTTTAGATTGTCAGTCTTAACATCACCTAATATAACAACATTCTCAGTTTTATCAAAATCTTTCAAGACCTGTTTTAATTCTTTAGTGAAGCTGCCTATTTATATTGCCATCCAGCCTTTGCTAATTTCTCCTTTTAATGTATAATTTAACACAAGTACACAATCATTTGACTAGTTTTTAATATTTTCACAACTGAATGACCATCTTTTGTCCTCAAAAACCAATATCCCTCCTCCTGTTTTGGTACGTTCCAGCCCCCTTCTTCCCACCAAAAAAAAAAAGCCTGTGACCAAAACCAAGGACTTCTCGGATACCACCGCCGGACACTCTACCCACTACCCTAGCAGTGCTCCAGCTGAGCTTAGTTGTTCTAAGCTTAAAAAGTTGTAGCCAGGGTTTCCCGGGAAGAGCAATGGTCAGAGTGTCGGGCTTAATAAGTACCCAGCTTAATTCGATCCCAGGGAAATCCTCAGGGTTCGAATCTAAATACATTCTCAGAAGGCCAGTCTTTAAGGCCATTTGTCAGCTTCGTTAGCGTTATTGAGGAGACGGGGAAGGGCAAATAGTTTTAAGGATTTTCCATCTTAATGGGGAATTGCCCAAGGAATTGACAAGCAGCAGCATCTATAGCCGTTTGCCACTATGTAGTTTTGTCTATCCCTTACATTCAACAAACGAAGGAACACACAAATAAAATTTCTTTTTATAAAACACACAAGCCACGTGCGTAACTAATGATTGAGTGTAAAGTTGTTGCGCCCACGTGTACCAGGGAGCAAGGGGTAAAGTTAAGTCTAACGACATCACGGACGCTTTTTTCTATATATCGACCATTTTGAAACGCAGATTTTGAACCGCTAGGTGGGCTCCATCTATAGTAACAGTGATATCGTTAACCGAGATCGCTTGCTCCCTGGTACATAAACATGGACGCATCAACTTTCCACTCGATAATGAAGGAGGCACGTGGGTTGTTTGTTGTGTAAAAACAAATTTCTTTTCACATTCCAAAGCTTGTTCAAATCAAGTGCTACATAGAACTAAATAATGAAGACTGCGCTGGATGTTGCAGCCTGCCATTCGGTGAATAGGCACCTTTAATGAAACAATGATTAATTTAACGTTTTATGAGACCATTTGGTTTTATTTATAAATTTTTTTCTTTTATTTCTAGGAAATCGAATCCAGAAATCAAAGCATTTATGAAGAGAATGGATTTCGGCGACGATTTTGCTAAACTTCAAACACACTACTTGGAAAAACTTGCCGATATCGTTAAATCCTTCCCGAACAACCACAGTTACATGGTTTGGCACGATCTAATGGAAAATGGGGCAACTGTGGACTTGGACTCTATTGTCCAAGTATGGCGAGTCGGCACGTACAAAAAAGACATGCCTGTTATCACATCCAAGGGCTATCGTACGGTTTTATCTGCTTGCTGGTATTTAACCCAAACCCATTCGCCAATTTTCCAAGATTGGGAGCCAATGTACAGTTGCGAACCGCTGGATTTCCTTACAACTGAAGCCCAGAAGAAACTGGTGATCGGAGGAGAAACTTGCATTTGGGGGGAAGTCGTCGACGAATTCAATCTTATTCCTCGCGTTTGGCCCAGAGCAGCGGCTGTAGCTGAGAGACTATGGAGCGCCAAATCGGTCAGAAGTATTCGAAAAGCTGCTGCAAGATTGACAGAACACAGATGCCGAATGTTAATCAGAGGAATTGATGCTGAGCCTCAAGTAGGCTATGGTTTCTGTCCAATAGGTAACGTGGACTCGTAAATCCTTTATTTCTTTACCAGTTATCCATTCGTCAAAAATAAAGGAAATGTATAACGCACACGAAAATTAGCGCTTCTACACAGTCGTCCTTCATCGATTCAGGTTTTGCTGGGGTGGAGGGAATAAGGTATTCAGAAACTCCGTGTTGTTGATGAAATACGTGTGACCAGTGCTTGATTTCATTGGTATTTCGAGAACTGAATTAATTAATTTTTCCCTTTATTGGCTTTTATGCTCTTCTTTCGCAGCGAACGTAGGACTTTTTTTTGTAATTAAACAATGCTTTGTAAAGAAGAGTTAGAAAGTGCTGAAAAATAAAGATACTAGTTTATTCATTTCTCGAAGTGCCAATCAAATCAGGCTCTGCGGTCACATGATTCATCAACAACATGGAGTTTTAACTGTTAGAATGGCTGAAACACAGATTGATGTAGGGTGTATCGATGGAGTTAAAGTGTTTAGCTTCTAAACAACCCGTAGTACATGTGGTACACAGAAATATTGTGCATACTTTGATTGGATTATGCCACTTTGCATGTGGGTACCTCAGGCCAATACGAAGTTTTTCAGAGGGGGAGCCACCTCAATTTCCATGTATAGAACACCAAAATGACGACCAAAAATGATTTTTTTTTTGCTGTAACTCCTTAACCGTAAACAATTCAAAAGCATAATGTGAAGCAAAAACGTTCAGCGCACAATTTTGGACAGGAAAAGTAATACACATTTTTACGTTAAAGTAACGCTTGAATCCCAAAATCTTATTTAACGTACATCACCCTTAATTCGCGTGAGCAATCCTTTTTTCAATTAGTTGTTCAAACTTCAAAGTGATATTGCGAGCCCTCTAATAGCCCGAAATGGACACGCTTAGCTTTTTTTAAAAGGTGAAGATCTATTCTTTCCATTAATCCTAACCGAAATTATTTCATTTAGATAGGGACCGTGCTATGCCCATTTAAAGGCGAAGAGATAATGGCGTAGCTGCAAAATATGTTGATTTTTGAATTCAAAGTGCTCTTGCGAGGCCTCTAATACTCCGAAATGGACATGCTTAAGATATTCTGAAATCGGGGGATCTAATCTTCCCATCAATCTTAACCGAAATTGTTTAACTTAGATAGGGACTGTTCTATGCCATTAAAGGTGAAGAAATAATGGCATGGCGGCGAAAGCTTATGGTGATTTTCGAATTTAAGGTGGTCTTGCAAGCCTAGCCCGAACTGGCCATTGTGCCATTGTCTGATTGAAGTCTTCTCTCCAGCAAAACTAAAACTAAAACTATGAATTTCCCCGTTCCTATTCAATATATTTCGACCAAACTTGACCAGATAGTAGATAGGTATGGAAGGTATATTTATACCAACTTTTTATGAAATTCCGTGCAAGATTAAAAATAGGGAGCCAAACGTAAATTTGAAAGCTGTTCACTTTTTGTTGTTCTTCTTGTATGACACGGTTTCAGAAAAAACTACCGCATCTACCTAAAATCTGAAACATGATCTAAGCCAGAAATTTCCTTGGGCTTTATCCTCACAGAGACCACTTTCTTGATTGGTCGAGCCATTCTGGAGTTACGGGCCCCTGAACGACCATTTTGATTGTTGTACATTGTTTTAATTTAGTAGTTAGAGTACAATGTCCAGCAAAATCCAGATCCATTCTTCGTGCACGTGTTATGTCTTTGCTAAAAAGTTAATTGTAGAAGAGCAAAATGAAAGAATCGGCCTAGGGCCTTAGGGCTTCGGGCAGATGACCAGGAGTGGTTAAGCTCGTTAAACCCTTTAAACCCCCTTTTTTTTTAAAGAATTGGCACCACCACCAGGGCACCAGGGAACTGCAGTCGACGGTGGCTGGGAGAGTGGCGTCGCTGTTGCTTCTGTGCGGTTGCGCAGTAGAGGTGGAGTGCCCGGCCCACTGGAACTTTCCCTAGATGGGAGAGAGAAGGTGGGAGGAAGGTGACTTGTGCACAGTGGAGTGGAGGTGCGGCGACTTGTGCAGTGCTTTGTGAGTTCAGAGTGTGGTGTGTGCGTCACCTGCGGCTAGAATTGTGATGCGCGTAGTGCAGTATGTGAGGTGCAGTGCTTCTGGTTGTGCGTGTGCGTGTGGCTTACTGGAACTTTCCCTATAGGGGAGAGAGAAGGTGGGCGGGAAGTGAGCTGCGGTGGTGAGGCGGGTGGTGAATTGGTGGCACTGACTCTGTGCAAGGACTCAAGGTTGTGTACGATCTGTGTTCTCAAGGTTATGTGCGATCTGTGTTATGTCATTTTATGTGTAATTATTGTTGCAGGTGTATGGCTTTGGGCCATGGCTCTTAATAAATGATCGAAAGAATCGGGTAGAATGAAAGCGGTTGTTGAGTTGATTGGTTTAAGTGTATGTTGGAGTAAGTAGTTTCAGAATTAGATTTGTTGATTATAGATGATGTAAGAGCCGTACGACTTCGCGCCAGGGCCCGGAAATAAATTGAATTTAAAGAATCCGTGTTTCAGCTAAACGTATATAGATTTAAACCAAACTACGCTACGTTGTTAATTTCGAGACCTCGGCCTCGAAATTGGCAGCTAGAAACGATAGAATGGCGTATTTATTTCGTAGATACAGGCTTTCAGACCTAAGTTGAATTGTTTCAAAGCGGCCAGCAACAATCGACTACATGCATAAACCTTTGTAGCGCGACCTGAATCGTATATTTAAAACGTAAATCACAACAGCACTTAAAACAGATGCAATTTTCTCAATTGTACATTTGATTATTTCAATTAAAAATCGATAATTTTTATCCGTGTATATTATAACAAGTAAAGTGTAACTTCAATCATATGACCCCCGTTTTTACGGCACACCTGACGTTTTTGTTTGTATTATTGTATTTGTACCTAAGCTAAACAATTTCGGTTAGGATGGAGGGAAAGAATAGATCTCCACCTTTCTGAATATTTTTAGCATGTCCATTTCGGACTATTAGAGGGCTCGCAAGACCACTTTGAATTCGAAAATCACCGTACGCTTTCGCCGCTACGCCTTTATTTCCTCACCGTTAAATGGCATAGGATTGGTTAAATGGCATACAATTTCGGTTAGGATTGATGGAAAGAATAGATCCCCACCATTCAGAATATCTTAAGCATGAGCCCTTTAATTCGAAAATCAACATACTATTTGGCCGCTTCTCCATTACCTCTTCACCTTTAAATTAGCATAGAACGGTCCCTATCTAAGTTAAACAATTTCGGTTAGGATTGATGGAAAGAATAGATCCCCCTTTCAAAATATCCTAATCATGTCCATTTCGGAGTATTAGAGGGCTCGCAAGCGCTTTTTGAATTAGAAAATCAACACACGATTTTGCACCTACGCCAATATCTCTTCGCCTTCAAATGGGCATAGCACGGTCCCTATCTAAATTAAATAATTTCGGTTATGATTGATGGAAAGAATAGATCTCCATCTTTCTGAAAATCCTAAGCATGTCGATTTCGGGCTATTAGAGGGCTCGCAATAGCACTTTGGATTTTGAACAACCGATTGAAAAAAGGAGTGTTCACGTGAGTTAAGGGTGATGTACTTTAAACAAGATTTTGGGATTCAAGCGTTACTTTTAGGTAAAATGTATGTCACTTTTCCTGTCCTGAATTGTGTGCTGAACGTTTTTGCTTCACATTATGCTTTTGAATTGTTGGCGGTTAAGGAGTTACAGCAAACAATATAGGTGGAGCAGCAAAGTACTGCCCTGTGGAACAGTGAGCAGAAATCATACAAGTGGAGCAGCAAAGCACTGCCCTGTGGAACAGTG
>JAHWFP010158696.1:35122-104669 GCA_023313725.1 Lithobius niger | reverse complement strand
TTATTATTATTATTATTATTATTTCGATTCTTATTGGTGATATGAATGTAACTATACTGGAAAAAATTGATGACTATGATGATAATCACGATCAATTGTCCATAGACTATTACGAAAATATGTTAGCAGAATTAGGTTTAAATTGTCTGATAAACTCACCAACAAGGAAAGAAATTTCTTCAAAAAATGGAAAAATATGTTTGCAGACATCATGTTTAGATCACATATACGTAAAAAGTAAAAATTGTAAATCAAGAGGTGGCATCCTAATTGAAAAAATTGCTGATCACTATTGGACAATGTGCTGGATATGGAACCAAAAATGTGAAAAAAGAAAACAAACAATTAACAATGAAGTTAAAGATGAATTCTTTCTTAGGATGAACAATGACAAAATTGAAAAAGAATTAAATAAAATCAATTGGAATCTATTTGAGAAACATGATGATCCAGAAAAAATTTATAATGAAATTGTAACAAATTTTCATAACATTTATTCAAAAAATACGAGAAAACAAAAAAGAAACTTTAATAAAAATACTAAAAAAAAAAAACAAATTAGAAAAGAATGGATCGCAGAAGAATTAGTGGAGTGCATAAATAGAAAAAACAGAATGTGGAATGAATTAAAATCTTCAGGATTAAAAAATGAAGATCTACTTGGAAAATACAAAAGGGAAAAAATTTATAGACAAGAATATTAAAGAATGTAAAAAACAATTCTTTCAAAATAAGATAAATAATCTACAAAAGACTAAAAAAATCAATATGGAAAGTTGTTGATGCATTAACTGAAAAAAAATAATAAAAACCAAATCGATGAGGAAATTATAAAAGCATTTAATGGCGAATGTTTGGAAAGTTTTGTAAATGGATTTAATACAAATTTTTCAAATCAACTGACAAAGTTAAGAACAATAAACAAATATGAACATGAAATATATATAAAAAAAGATACCTTCTCAAAGGAAGTAACAAAAAAAAAAAAAAATTAAAAATATGAAAGTAACAAAACCAACAATCTATTTAGAAGAGGCAACTGAGAATGAAATAATACACATTATAACAGAATTAAATAAGATACATGCTACAGGTTTAGATAAAATAAAAACTGAACATATTAAAAAATCAAAAAAAAAGACTGCGAAAGAGATATGCAAATTAATAAATGTAATGATAAAACACGAAGTTTGGCCAGAACAGTTAAAAACTCAAATCATAAGACCAGTAGCCTACATAAAAAGGGAAATAAAAATGATTTAAACAATTATCGGCCTATTGCTCTGTTATCTGAAATTGATAAAATCTTGGAAAAAGTTTTTTGTTAATAAAATATGGAATTTCTCTGATAAATGTAAAAAATTAACATCATCACAATTTGGATACAGGGAAAAAATGGGCACAATTGACTTATTTTTGGAAATTAATGATCTTTTAACAACAGGACTAAATGATGGAAAATATGTTGGAGTTGTTTTAATAGATTTACAAAAGGCATTTGATACTTTCAATAAAAAAAAATTTATTAAGGAAATGCTATAATTTAGGTTTAAGAGGAAAAATTTATAATTTAATAAAAAGCTATTTACAGGACAGAAAAACTGTTGTTCAAGTAAAAGAAACAGTTAGTTATCGTATTATAAGTAAATATGTAGTACCGCAAGGCTCAGTACTTGGACCACTTCTGTATTTAATTTACACAAATGATATTGCAGAAATTATAGAGAAAACTAACTTATTTGTGTTTGCTGATGATACAGCATTAATATCTACAAATAATAACTATTGTGAAATGACACAAAAGTTGCAATATGACTTTAATGTAATAAATGATTACTACATAGAAAATTAACTATTTATAAGTAAAGAAAAAACACTACAAATGGATATTACTGTTTCTAATATGAAAATAAAAAAAGAAAAATGAATTATAAAACATTATGGAAAATGCAAGAATTTAGGATATGGAACGCAAATTTCTTCTTGTAGTGATAAATGTGTTGAATTAGAAAAAAAACATACAATGAAATATTTAGGAAAGGAAATTATTAAAAATTGGTCTTTTAAAAATCATATAGAAACAATAAAAAATTACGGAGATTATGCCCAAAAGTCTATAAATTAAGAGAAATTTTAAATAAGAAACAAGAAAATAATTTTTGATGCATGGGTATTAAGTGTAATTAGATATGGTATTGAAATATATGGACATGCATCAGAATACTTATTGGAGAGATTGCAGAAAATACAGAATAAATTGATAAAAATTTTGTTTGGGAGTAAAAATAATGTAGTACAAACAGAAACACTATTTAAACAAAATAAAATTATGAAAATAAGAACAAATTAAATCTTTGGTTGTATTATTAAAATATTATTTTGATAATAGATTTAAAATAAGATCTTCTGTATTAAGTGAAACAAGATCTAAAAAAACATAATTTTAAATTACCGGCTTGGAAAAATTTCTACGGTAAAAGAAAACGACAATATTTCATACCCAACATTTTTAATGACATACTAAAAATATTATTAACCTGATTAAATAAACAACAGTTTAAAATACAAGTACAAGACTTTTTGCTGAAAAAATGAAACAAAAACTTAATATTCAATGCTTTTGTAAACAACGTTAAAATTGTTTAAAATTTACTTTTCTTGTATAGTGTTTGATGTTTGAATTGGCGAAATTTGAAATTGTAATTCTTATGTTTTAAAATTGTTTCAACTGCAATCCTCCACATGGGGAGGGAAAGTTGTGCTGAGGCGTGATTTATTTATTATTTTTCATTATTGTTACTTTAAAAAGTGCTGTAACTAATTGAAATAAAATATATTATTATTATTAAAATTATTATTATTATTATTATTATTATTATTATTAGGTGCCCCTAGTTGCCCGGCGGTTGCCCCCGTGCTCTGCTCCACCAAGGTTTTCGAACTTCTGTAGAGTTTCTGGACCCATCTGACGGATTTAGGACAACCAAATATTTCACAAACACCCACAAAACAACTAGAGACCATCTGTAAGTTTTTACATGCACTTTTCGTGCCGATACGATCGATTTCTACTGGGAGTGTGGTCAGCTAGCAAGCTACAGTGTGAAATCCTCAAAATTTCGATAGTGAGTTTGGTCTGTTCGTGACCAATCTAGACTAATCTACGGAAGCTGCAGTGTAGCATCCTAAAAATGGCAGGCTGTGGCGAGTGTGAAAACAAACTAAATGTAAATGAAGATGATCTCTTTACCTGCGCGTTGTGTAAAAGCAAAATACACTATGAACAAAAATGCTCTGGACTGGCAGCTTCCACAATTACGTGTATGAGTGAAAAAAAAACAATGGGTTTGTAAAAAATGTAGAACTCAACGAAACGCCTACAACAAGAAAAATTTCAATACTGACAAGGACGAAGACGAAGACACTATAAGGACAGAATCACAAGTGGCACCCCACGTCGTGGAAAAAAAAACTAAACGACATCCTAGAAGCAAATGAAAAAAATCTTCACCAACTTGAAGTGCAAGTAAGGAACAATGGTAAAATGAAAAAAGACTACGGAGAACTTCAAAAAACCAATGACAATCTAAACATAAGCATCAAAAAACTTGAAATTAAAAGAAGTCGCCAAAATGAATGATCAGATCCATAAAGTATTCAGTTTGTTAGCCAAAAAAAAGGCCAATTTCAAATAGAAATACAAATAGAAATGGGAGACATCAAAACCAAAATTAAACAACTTAAAAGAAGAATTGAACAATTAGAAGGAAACTTGGGAACTAAAGATGTCAATACAAACACAATACCAAGTCAACATGAATTCCCAACCCTAAAATTAACTGTGAATGGCATCAAACAAAATCAAGAAGAAAGCGAACAATACAGTAGGAACAGAAACGTAGAAATTTTAGGGGTTGAAACCGAGCAAACTGAAGACCTTCGCGACACGATTTACCGAATTGCGGATGCACTTGACATTACCGAATTTAGGGATACTTGGGTTGACAAGGCTCATCGTTTGCCACATAGAAACAAAAATCGAACACCCTCGATTCTCATCCAATTTAGAAATAGAGTGAACAGAGATTGTTGGCTTGATCACAAAAAATTCATAAACGATGATCTGTTTGCAAACGGGAACATGAGCAAAATCTTTGTCAATGAAAACCTTACTCCTTTCTATAAAACACTTTTGTGGAAATCCAAACAAGAGCTACAATCCTCCCACAAATTCATTTGGTTTAACGATGGTAAAATCCATGTAAAAGAGGATGAAAAAAATAGGCAAGTGTTTCTCATCAAAAGTGAAGGCGATCTGGAAAATCTATGTGACAAATACCGACTAAAAGTACAAACTCAACAGCCACCACCCTCTCCAACAACAAATCAAGTGAATGAGACAAACTCAACGCCGAGTCTAGTGAATGAGAGAAACTCATTAGCAAATCAATTAAATGTGTAAACGGCAACAAACACAAATGGATGAGGACGTGCAATACATCAATGATGTATGTGACAATTTCGAAGAAGTCAAAATATCATTCGTGTACAATAATGGTACAAATTTAAAATGTGTACATACTAACATTAGGAGTTGCAAGCTAACTGGGATTCCTGGTTAGCAGAGTTCGAAACGGCTGAAATTGCGTGGGATTTTGTTGTATTTACAGAAATTAATATCAGAGAGTGTGAAGTGCATAATTATACCTTAACCAACTATACTAGATTTTATAATTGCAGGAAAAACCAAAAAGGTGGAGGCATTCTGATGTTCATTAGAGACCTTAAAGTAAAAAATATTACCTGCGTAAATATCAAAATTGGCTATAATGATGCTATTGACTGTTGTTTTACAATGGCAGGCATAATTTCGAGCTTATTGGACTACATAAAAAACCAGTGGCTAGCAGAGGGAAGTTTATCAAAAACCTGAAACTATTACTTTTAACTAAAGATAAAAACACTAAATTGATCCTGTTAGGGGACTTTGATCTAAATGTATTGGATGGGACACAAGACCCATCCAAAAAGTACGACATTGAAAGGTTCGAAAACTGTATGGCCACACTTGGTTTCACTCAACATATTAACTCACCTACCAGGGAAGAACTAAGGAAGAACTAAGGAAGATTGTTAAGTCCTGTATTGATCTAATTTATAGTAAAACAAATTACTGGGATAGCTTCTCCTCCGTGGTTAAAATCAAACTTGCTGACTATTACTTCACAACTTTATACCTGAGTAATGCTTCTGAAATTGTGGAAAAAAACCATACCGTAATGAAGAAAGGTACTTCCATAAAGGAATTGTTAGATACCTTAAAAACCAAAACTGGGATTTCCTGAACAAATTTTCAGACCCAAACGATATCTACAAAGCAATTGAAAATACAGTCACCAAAATCTACAACAAAAACAAGAAGTCACCGCCCACAGAGAATAAAGCTAACTCTAAAGCCCCACCACTTCCACCAAACATAATTTCAAAACTGAATGGACGAATAATGAACTTCTGAAAAAAGTTAAAAAAGAAATAAACTCTGGGCAAACATTTCAAAAACCTCTCATCCTACTTTTGTCCTCATTGAACAATACAAAAACCTGAAAAGGACAGTCAGTAAGGAAATTAAAGAAACTAAACAAAAATATTATCAGGCATTTTTCGGAAAAAAAATCGAAAACAATGGCGCTAAAATTTGGGAAAAAATTAACTCGCTGTGTAGAAAATCGAAAAAAAAACAAAAAACAAAGCCTAGATGAAACAATAACGAAGGCATTTACAAACTGTGATGCCACCTCCATCCGCTGCAACTTTTCCAACTTTTTCATGCAGGAAGTACCAAACCTAAAAAAACAGAAGGCAGCTTCTTACGAATAGGCATAAATATGGTTCCAACAAAACTCAAAAAAAGATTAGGCCCCAGTACGGCCAGCAACTCAATTCAAATTATCAAACCACATTTTTTCGAAATCATGTCGATTATCAACCAAGTTAAAATTAAAAACTCCTGTAGCTATGATGAATTTCTTTTAGATAACTTTGTAATCAAAGGAGCAAACAGCGTCTTTCTTGGTTACCCTTATCGCTTCTATTATCGAAACTGAAATTTGTCCTACAAACCTAAAAAAAAAACAAATTATTAGACCAATTTACAAAAAAAGTGACAAAAACCAATATTGCAATTATAGACTTATTGCTTTATTCCCTGTCCTGGATAAAATAATCGAAAAATTTTTTGCTAATAAATTACAAACTTTCCTTGCAAAATACCAAATCATAAATGCGTGTCAATTTGGTTTCTAACAAAAGACAGGTACTATTGATGCTTTAAACTTTATAAACAATAAAATTACACATGCCCTACATGAAAGCAAGCATATTGGAGCTATTGCAATCGACCTAAAAAAAGCTTTCGATACGCTCGATAAAGATATCCTACTAAAAACATTATATGATGATGGGAATTCTCCAAAATTATCTGTCTGAACGGAATAGCAGTGTTAAATTATGTGATGTCCTTAGTGATTGGCAACCAATAGCTTTCGGGGTTCCACAAGGTTCAATTCTGGGACCTATCTTATTTCTTATCCAGAAACCATAACCATAGCCATAACCATAACAGTTAACCATAATACCTTTTTAACGCTTTATGCTGACAACATCTTCCTCATGTCCATTCACTCTAAACAAGAAGTAATGCTAAACAAACTTCAAAAGGTCTTTGACAAAATAAATAGTTACCTATTGGACAATGAACTATACAATAGCGCTGAAAAAACTACCTAATTCATTCATATTACAACATCTCATGAGGTAAAGTGTAATTGCTCGATCATCCTTCATATGGAGGACTGCGACCAAAAAGCGCCATGTAACTGTCCACTACTTAAACAGGTTACAGATCTAAAATATCTAGGAGTCGTTATTGACGAAAATTGGAAATTCCACATACACATTGATAATCTTGTTCGTAAATTAAGAGGAATTATTCCTAGTTTGTATGCAGCACGTAAAGCTCTTGACAAAAAGTGCAAAATTAACCTCTTTGAGACGTGGGTCCTTTCAATAGTCCGATACGACGGTACTATTTTCCGCACAACCTCAGACTGGCACAATGACCGACTACAAAGAATTCTAAATAAATCTGCAAAAAAAACTTTTTGGTGCAATTAATAACAAAACCACTAAAGAAATTTTCTGCGAAAATAAACTACTTACCTTCAGAAACCTTTTTAAATTAACAGTTGCTTCAAATTTCTTTTTTGACCAAACCTACCAAATTAAAATCAACAGACTCTCTCGAAACAAAACTGCCTGGCTAAAAACCCCGTCATGAAGAAATTCACACGGGAAAAGAAATCTTTCTTACATTATTCCGGCAATCCTAAACGAAATACCAGCAAGCACCAGAGACCAAATTAAGGGCAAGAAAATTAAAAAATCATTAGGTATTGGTTATTGCAGTTAACTTAAACCGCCTCCTCCATCCCCCCTCCCCCCCAAAAAATAATGCAGCAAGAAAATAGATATGTTAATTAAGATATGCCCAAATATTGTTGTGTATTAACATTAGACCTACTATAAAAAAAATACAGTATGAAAATTAAATTATTACTGTGTAACATCAGTGCACACACGAGCAGTATTGCTTTGTGCCTGGTCGTATGTACTAAATATTGTACATCCGAACTGAATAAATTATTATTATTATAAATTATTATTATTATTATATTAATGTAATATTTGTATTTCTCTTATTTATACTATATGAATTGTAATTCATTATATTGTATTTCCTAAGTTGAGTAACATTGTTTTGCACATACAAATTCGTATGACTTTCGTGCCTGTACACAGCTTACGAGCTGAATTACTTAAACACAAATTACCACTTTCAAAACATATTTGAAAAAATGTCATCATAGTAGTCGCTATTCTGTTTTTAACAAGTTACCTTGGGAATGTCACAGTATTCCATCGTTTGGAAACTTAAAATCGTCTTACTAATTAAATGTCTGTGCTTTTAATACCTAGAGCAAGCGAGTACTAGTGACAGTAAGCTCTTGGTTGTTGTGTTTCTACGTCATCTGCTTTGGCCAATCAAAACAAACGATATACGGACGATCATGCAATAGTTAGTTCTAGACAAAGGAACACTAGTGCCACCATATGCCATAATTGGAAACAAGGAGGGAGAAGTGCAAGGCCAACTGAGATTGAATAGCTGCCCTCCGCAATGCAGTGAGAAGCGGAAAATCACGAGGGAAAAGTGGTAAAATGGCTGACAATGTAAATTCATTTACGCATCATCCATCCTCCCACATGTAGTGAAAGAAGTTGCCCATCAGGAGGTGGGATAGAGGGTACAAGAAAAGTAGTGGAGGGAGGATGGGGACTTGATATGCCATTTACCAAACACATGCTGTCCTTAGACGGGTTACCGGTAAGATAAATAACTAAACGAAACGAACATTTTTTTCCTCTCTGAACTTGCTGTTATGACACTTAGTATCCATCCATGATAAACTTGGAGTAGAGGGGTAATATTTAATATGTAGGTAAGTAAAATAATTATGCAGTTATGTAAAATAGTTATTACACTGTTTGTCTGCCTGTTGCTACACAAACAAGTCATAATAAAAAATTATTAAAGCTCCATCCCATAGTGTTTTAAAAATAATTATATTAAGAAAGAATTAGAAATATCTTTTTTTATATTTCTTCTCATTAGACGGCCCTGACAGCACTGACGACATTTGTATGTGTCTGTTTTCAGTTTTTTTTTATCAAAGGAACAATTCGCTTTCCTCCTCAGTTCACCATACTTCTGTGGAAAACTAGTTCCTCTAACGAGGGATTTCACCAAATCCCTCCCGGGCCAAGCCACATTGAACAATTGTAAGATTTGTGATCTTTCATGCGTTTTATTGAATGCACGTAGTATTGTTCACAACCTTGGTTGTTTTAGAGAACTTGTATCATCAGAGCACTTTGATTTTATATTTGTTGTTAAGTCTTGGTTGCATTAGGGAATTACTGATGCAATGCTGATAGCTATGGGTTCGTACTCTGTTCTTAGATGGGATAGGGGCAGCCGTGGAGGGGGCCTTCTTATTTTGTATAAAAGCATTTACCGCGTTGTGATGGTGGATGTTACCACATTTGTTGAGGGAATGGTTATGGCACTACCCGAATGCAAGATATCCTTTATACTTTGCTACCTACCCGATAGCCGTGATGACTTAGTAATCCATAACATTTGTAAGTTTATCAGTAATTCCATGAATCATGGGCATTCCAAAATTCTTTTGGGCAACTTTAATCTTTCGACCGCTGATTGGAATCGCTATTGTGCTAGTGATTGCCATCATAGTTTATGCTTAGAACGCTTGGCACCACTTGGGCTACGCCAGCTTGTTGATCAGCCGACCCGTGGAAATAATATCTTAGATCTTGTGTTGTCACATGACGAACGTCAGATCTACGAGGTAACGGTTCGTAACCACTTGGGAATAGCAACCATTGTGTTGTGTATTTTCGTGTAAATTTGACTCTTCATGGAGGAAGAGTAGTTGGTAATTCAAAGGTACCTAAGAGCCCAAAAGGATAAATTTTGACGAATTACAGACATCCCTTACTCACGTGAATTGGGATGATTTGATTTTTAACGTACACCGGGATGTCGAACAGGCATAGGAGTGTTTTCAGAACATATTGGCTGAACACGTACATTAATGTCGTACCTTCCCATATAAGCACTTGAAGGGTCCATTCTGCTTCCCCCATTACATAACCAAACAGTGTACCCTGAAGCGTAGATTGTGGAAGCGTTATAAAAGTAACCCTTCCTCGTTACTATTACTAGCTTATAACAAAGCACACATTATTTACTGTCAGCAGGTTGAATCTTGGCGTAGGGCTAGGGAAATCGCAACAATACATGAGGGAAATTATTCAGCTTTAATTAGATTGTACCGTCAGAAAACTGCAACCTCGCGTATTTTACCACCCTTCAAAATGGACGGCTCATTTATTACAGATAGCAAGGAAAAGGCTGAGGCGTCTAGTCAAATATTTAGTTCAAATAATGTTATTGATGATAACAGTGCTTTCAGATTTCCTTTATCATTTAATCAGCATCCATTCGAACCCAGTACACTTTCTCTGAGGATACCATTATTCGTGCTATCAAAAACCTTAGCCCTAGTCATTCTTGTGACACTGATGGGTTTTCTGCATTTCTTTCTAAAGAAATCTTATTCCAAATAAATTACTTGAATTGCCTTTTAATTAATTATCTTTTGACCTGGAAAAAAATGTTTCTTGTTTTATGGAGAATATACTGACAGAAGGCTCCTTGAATGTGAAGTGAGCGACCGTTGCTTTACACAGTCCTTTGAACAGGAGTGCATCCACTCGACCTGGAGTTTGACAACTGTTATACCAGTATTCAAGAAGGGATCTTCTTCTGATCCTCGTAACTATAGGCCAATCGCCTTGACGTGTGATGCTTGTAAAATTATGGAGTCTGTTATTAGGAATAATATTTTTAATTTCTTTGAGCATCACTCCATTATTCATCACGACCAGTTTGGATTTGTTCCAAACCGATCTGCAACCCATCAACTGCTATTGGTGCTTGGCCAATGGACATCAGCCTTTGATATTGTGTCCCATTTGAATCTATTTATTTTGATTTTCGAAAGGCATTCGAGTCAGTTATACATCGAAAACTTTTATTTAAACTTCAAGAATATGGTATTCATGGTAACCTTTGGGGTTGGCTAGCTGCTTTTCTGCGGAACGAATGCAGCTGGTTGCTAATGGGGGGGGGACACTTTCTTCTAAGGTTGCTGTTTCTAGTAGGGTCCCACAGAGTTCAGTACTAGGTCCTCTTCTCTTCGTGATTTACTTGAATGATCTAACATTCACTAATGATAACACTTTCGGTTAAAAATTTGCTAGCGATTTAAAGATTGGGACACCTAATGTTGACCAAATCTTTACATTTATGCTAAAAGAAAAAGGAAATTCAGAATGTGGTTAACTGGTCGCATTTATGGCAGTTGCCTCTTTCCGCACATAAGTGCATTGCTTTCCATGTCGGCGTTAAGATCTCTGGCCATTGGTTTAGCTTGGAAAATGAAAATTTACCATCGGTGTACGAAGTTTGAGATTTGGGAATTCGGTTTACCCATACACTTAAGCCTTCTGTGCATTGCCAGAAAATGTATGCCTCTGCATTTCGACGTTTAAAAATTGTTAATCGATGTTTTACTTCTGGCATTATTGAAACAAAAATTGGGCATTTAAAGTTTTTGTTCGCCCTTTGCTCGAGTATGCAACCCCTGTGTGGTCCCCTTTCCTCTTGAATGATATCGACTTAGTGTAAGGAAGATCGTAATTTATCACCACCCCTCGTGGTGTGGGAAGGCTTTGGTTATTTCCTAAATTCAGGTTCGTTACTGGTCTGTAACAGATTAGCCTGTTTTTAGATGTTCTTCTGCTACTATTTCTCCAGGAACTACGATCTTCCTCGTAAGTCGTATCGGCAGAAATATGAGTAGGCTACTCAGTTCAGTAGTCCGTTGTGGCTGCTGGTTTATTAAAAGAAATAAAAATACCATTTGTTTATTTTGTGCTAATTTAACTTGGATCCCACTTGTTAAAATGCATGCCAAGAAAGGTTACGTGGATCCTTTTTTTTCGTAAAAGTTGCATCCGGCTTTTACAAGCCATGAGACATGATTTTCTGTAAACCCTTCGAATTTACTTAATGTTTATTAAGGTAAATGTCGGATTCGTTTGGATAAAAATATGTAACCTCTGTTGTTGACATGTAACCTTCCATCGAGAAAAATGTAAATATTGTTAAATATTGTCATTTGAAAAGAAGATCGACCTTGTGTCGGCCGTTTTTACGAATTGCATTTGTGACCATAGAAATGTATTTCAGCTTGGAGCCAGAAAACTGTAAGTACAAATGCGGTTGGAACCAATCTCGAAATCCTTTAGTTTGGGCATTAAATAAAATTCTAGTTAGTTTAAAATATAAATTGGTATTTTAATCTGGGTTAAACTTATAGTTTAGTGCTTCGTTATTTGACACGGTTCATGTAACATAATGGCAAGAGCGCTCGCGCTCGTAGGCTAGTAACAGCTGTTAGCTAGTGCCAATGGCGAATTTTAGATTTGCGTGTCAACTCATTTAGAGTTGGAATTTTTCATTTATCGAGCTTTAGTCCTATAGCTATTAACTCGTAGTATTGCATAGCATTATTATTTTTAAAATAAAAATAAATTAATGTCAGCGCATTTCAGTTTGAAATTAGTATTGCTGAACCCACGATCGTCAAACCGGAACCAGATCCAAGAGAGCCGTTTTTGGCCAATCACAGGGCACGAGCTCGGCCAATGGGATGCTCGCGTGCTTGGATGCTCTTTTCTCAGTCTTGAAGAAAGCGCGGGCATTTGAACAACGCCTTTTCCCGGAAGTCAAGTTGCCGATCGCTGGAAGTTTTAGGACAGCATCTTGTAGCCAGCCAATAATCGCCTTGGGCGCAAACGCCTCAAGGCAATCGTCGAATTGAAATGCAGTTTATGAAATTGAGTTAGGTTTTCAACAAATTAGAAGCCTTTAGTTCTCTTGTTCGTCCGCGTGAAGGCCCTGTATTTCTGTATTTAAGGAAACGGACATTTGTAATCTGGGTCCCAAAACCACTGCAGATCGGCGGGACGCTATGCCTCTCCTAGAGTAGGAGCGCGCTTAGCCGAGTAACGGATAAGCTGAAGATGAAGAAGTCGCGGTAGTATCATGACTTGGTAAGCTTTAGCTTTGTAAAGTACTTAAACTAAAATGTAGTCTAAAGATACTTTAGCTAATAAGATCTTAGGGGGAAGGGATCCTAAAATGATTTAGACCCTAAGAAGATTAATAACAACTAGTCCTAGCTCTTAAAAGCCCAACATTTCTTAGCCTACGCAATGAATGATTACAAGCTAGTGTGAGGTCCACGGGTTCCTAAAAACCTTGATAATTTATTAATTCTCTTCCCGACCCAAAATCGTAAAGGGAAGAAGAATTAATATAATATTTTTTTGATTTTGTTCAAAATCAAAACTTAACTTGTTTCATCGCAAAATTCCTGAAAATTGAGTTAAACTATTTTTAACTGGTTCCAGCCGTAAGTTGTGCACCCAACCGAAAGTTGTTTACCTTCAACGTTAAATAGTTAACCTGTAACTCGTTGTGATATCTGCCATAAATAAATGTGCATATGTTTGAAATCGACTTCTTTTATTCTGACTTTTGCATGAATAAATTAAGCACGTTTTAAATCATAACAGAGTTAAGGTTAGGTCTCATTCGCGAATGAGTGGTGGCAGTTCTACCAGGATCGTCGAGAGGAAGGATAATAGCCTACTGCCAGTTAGGATAGATGTTACGCCCCCCCCCCCCTAGGGACTTTAGCTAGGCTCCGTAATATTAGTCGAGTCGGTTCAGTGCCGGTTTACAAAAGGATTACCGGGCCTGCGTGATATCAAATACGACAGGATTAGAATTACTTGAACTTTGACGGATTAAGTTCAATCTCGTGCTACCCTACTGCATTTTACGTGGTTTTATCTCTGTGCACCTTCTCTTTTTTGATAGGGCACCAGTGCAACACACCAGGGGACATCTTTGGAAACTGTGTCTGCAGAGTTCACGTCTTGATTGCCGGCGTAATTTTTTCTAGGTTAGAGTCGTCCCAATTTGGAATGCCGTAGAAGCTGAAACTGTTAACATGGATACTATATCTGTCTTTCGCAGAATGCTTGATGCCCCTTCATAAATTTCTTAAGCGGCCTATTTGACTATAATTAAGATTGTCTTCTACCTTAGGGCCGGTATTAGTGTTTCATCAACCTTCCGGTTCATGTGTGGTAAACTCATATATTATTATTATTATTATATTACTATATAACAACTGAAAAAAAGCAAGTTATTTAAATGCCGTTACATACACAGAATTGCTTGACAACAGCAACTAGAAGTTGGTACCAAGAATACGATCCTTGGTTATTTCAAATTATTTCTCACTATTGTATAAAATGCTCCATACAATGGTATTTGAATGTTTTTTAATTTTTTTATTTTATTTAGGAATGTATAATATGCCTATTAGAGCTATATGCAAGGATAAATTACTTGAATTGTCTTTTAATTAATTACCTTTTAACCTGGCAAGAAATGTTTCTTGTTTGATGGAGAATATACTGACAGAAGGCTCCTCGAATGTGAAATGTTCGACCGTTGCTTTATCTGGTACTAACGCCTGGTTGATAAACCTTCCGCAGGCAAAATCGTAGAAATCTGCACACGGATCGGCATTGGAGTCAATGCTGTTCAAAATGTATCCAGCTAAAAGAGAAAAGAAAAGTACTCTTTGAATTTGTTTGGCCTCGTTGTCGCACATTAGAAGGAGGAATTTGCGATATGGTAGCCACAAACAAGCACACACCCCCACCCGGAAGTAATATCATACCGGAAGTTACGTCATCCAAGATGACAGAGCCGATGAAAACCAAAAGTGTGGCCATTTTCCAAGATGGTGGCACCGAGTCAAACTGAGTCAAGACAATCAATTGGGGAGGGCATTTTACTACCTCAGTGTGCTTATGCTATTTAATTGTGTCTTTTTGCTACCTGTGTCCTTTTGCTATTTAAATGTGTCCTTATGCTACCTCCAGGTATGCAGGTTACACCTGGTCGGGGGGGGGGATTGAGGCTTAATGGCGCGTCGACAACTTGGTCATTAGCGCCAACCTCAGTCACAGTGCAGTGGTCCGGGTTGCCACTGCACCACACACCACTGCACCTGGTCGGGTGCTCTCGTAAAATATTTTTAAGCTTTCGCACTGTGAGAGCTCTCGAGTGCTTATGGAGCATGAAAATGATGAATTAGAAACATTATGGGAGTTCCAAAAATCGGGAGGGGGTGGAGGGGTAATGTAGTGCTTTTTGAGCATTCACATTGTAAAAGCTCCCAAAAGCTTCAAAGCATGAAAATGATGAATTAGTAACATTATGGTGGGTCCCAAATTTGGGGGTAATGCAAATGCTTTTTGAGCATTCGCATTGTGAAGAATCTCAAAAGCTCCAGAGCATGAAAATGACGAAATAACAACTTTAAAGGGGTCAAATCGAATGGTCCCAAAATTAGGGGGGAGTGCAAATGCTTTTTGAGTATTCACATTGTGAGAATGTCGAATTAGCAACATTATAGGGTCTCAGGTGTGTAAATGCATTATGAGCTTTCACATTGTGAGAGCTTGCGAGTGCTTTACAGAATGACGAAATAGCGACATTAGGGGTCCTTAAATCGGGTACCCAAAAATTTGCTTTTAGAACTTTCGCGTATTGAAAATACATCAATGTGATAAGGTTGTCATGAGTATCGGTTTCCAGACCACCCGTTAGGTATGTACACGGCCCGTTTTTGGTATTTTATATGCGGTTTCCCCGGTAGGCCTACTCCACATAGCAGGTTTTTCTTATTTTACATGTGGTTTCGTTCTCAGGAGTAATTCACATAGTATTCAAGCTCATTAAATTCCGCTCCCCCGCGCTCGTCTTTTCGCCAATCAAGCTTTCTTTTCATCCTCCACTTCGTTTTGTAGACGAATCCTTTTAGCTGCAGCTTTTTTTGCTAATATCGCTTTTCTCGGCCCTTCAGTTTCTTGAACTCGAGCTTTTTTCATTGAAGCAGCTTTTTTCTTCACTCCTCCGAGCTTCAGTTTCTTGAGCTCAAGCTTTGCTCATAGAAACAGCAACTTTCTTCAATCTGTCTTTACTCTCAGTTTCAGTTTCTCCACCTCATGCTTCACTCATGGAAGCGGCAACTTTCTCCAATCTTTCTTCAGTTTCTCCAGCTTCAGCTTCGCTCATAGAAGCGGCTTTTTCTTCAATCTCTTTTTTCAGCTGTAGGCATAACTTCTTTCCTGTAGTCTTTCCCGTTCCAATTCTCTCTTTGCCATTTTGTGCGTCTCCTCCCACGCGGAAGGATTCTGCAATCTTCTCCGACAGTTCTCCGGTAAATAGAACCTTAGAGCTGCTATCTCTTTTCTTTCTGACTTCTCCTCATTCACATTTTCCTTGTCCCGCATTTTGCGTGCTATACTCACCTATTCCTCTCCCTTTTTGTCGCTTATTAGGTCAATGTCCGAGTCAAAATCATCTTCGTATTCTCTCCACGCACCCGAGTCATGTTGACCAAAGGTTAGAGTGTCCTCGCCATTGTCCAAGATGAACCTCCTATCGTCATACGACAAGAGGAAGGATTTAGAAACTCGCACTGTACTTAACTCGTGTCCGAGGCTGGAAATTTTTGCCCAAGACAAGTGCTTCTTGACAAACAATCTCTGGATTCCGTTGGCCTTTTTAGTCGTTTCTTTTCTCCACGTTTTAATAGCGTACATCTTAGCTCGAAGTCCGACAAACTTTTCGATGGGTATGCAGCCCATTTCGTGTTTCATCTTTCCCAGGACCTGTTTATTCGAATCTGAAAAAAGGCAGTAGTCTTAGGAATCGAAATGATCTCTGTTCTGGAACATGTCCTCAAACACGTCGTCCATTTCGATTCGGTATCAAAGGCTATCCATGTTAGTGAAGAGGAGTTTTGCTTTTATCTCCATGTATTGGTCGAATGAACTCGTAATGGAACACGTACATTACAAGTTTAGAAAGATCCAAAATGAAGAACCCTGAGTAAGAAGGAGATCGCACCAAACGCTTTGAATACGTTTTTTGATCAGCACGAGGTTTTCATTCAAGATATTGAAGGAGCCGGCGTGGGGTTGGGTCGTGCATTTCAAAGTCCTCTTAGAGTTGGTGCATAGCTTAACGTTGAGCTGATTTTGTTTGCTTTCCATGGTCTTGCCGAAAGCCAATTTTTTTAATAGAGCGGTTGATGATTACCTTTTAGCAGTGTTGAAGTCGATAAACTCCCTCATCCTCGTTTTCCGGTTGAAGGCAAGGACTCTTCGGGTGTGGTGAAGAACTAACCTGTGCCCGTGGTATAATTTTAACTTATGGTACTGGACGACATACTTCT
Organism: Lithobius niger; assembly: GCA_023313725.1. Classification (NCBI taxonomy): domain Eukaryota; kingdom Metazoa; phylum Arthropoda; class Chilopoda; order Lithobiomorpha; family Lithobiidae; genus Lithobius; species Lithobius niger. The sequence continues at coordinate 87,573 of JAHWFP010158696.1, read as the reverse complement.
TCTTGTGCAAAAGATTCGGAATCAGTTTGGTGTAAGCCGAAGATTTACTACTGAGCTTTAAGTCTTTAGCCAAATCTTTCGAATAAGGGAACAACAATTCCTCCCTAATGTCTATTTTCTCCAGCGCGAGAGGGCAATCGTTATGCTCGTCGTGAAGCTCTCTGGGATATTCCAGGTCCACTTCAGGATGTATCCGATGTCCACGTCGTCAGCCATTGTGTCTACGTCGAAGGTCCTGATTTCTTTCCTCATCAGGTATCAGAATCCATCGTAAGGTAGATGACCATACATTACGAAGCCATAAAGGTTGTTCATGTCCAAGTCTACTATGTAGGTGGAGGGTTTGTGAGGGTCGAAGTCAAGCAGGTACTTGTTGTTGGCTCTCGCAAATCTCTTTTCTACGGAGGAAACATTGCCTCAGACTCTGGAAGTTATCAGGTTGTGCTTCTCTATGTGAGTGAAAAGTTCCAACTTGGATTTCATCATTTTTAGGAGAGCCACCCAGCTAAATCCTGCTACGTAGTGAATACGTAGTAGCATGGATCCAACTTGTTGTTTTCCAGACAAAGTTTTCTAAAATCTTCGAAAACGTCCACAAGAAGGGAAACGTCCGTCATTTGGTAGATATCATGGTACGAACCACATTTCTTCGTTTGCATTTTGAACCAGAAGTTTAGCGTCTGGACGTGCTCGTCACCCGCTAAGCTTCATCTTTCAGCTGAGAGACAAACGACATTCTCAATGGTAGTTCTTCCTTATTGAAAATAAACATGTCTCGCATGTGCTCGTAAGGGTATACACCCCTTTTGCGTCATGAGATTCAGAGCATCTTCTCGAGTAGTGCCATCCTGAAATCAAGCAGATTTTTGGCCAGAGTCCAAGGCAGCTTCGAGGATGGGGAACCTGACACTAGTTCTCCTGTGGTTCTTCAGAAAGCTTTCAAGAAACTGGTAATGTTCATGAATCATGGATTTACGCCCTTTCTTTTAATCATCATGCTCTAAAACTTCTCAGCATTTTGAGTTGCGACTTCTACGTTTCCCTTGAACTTGTGCACAGATGTTACCAGGAGGTGCATGTCGTATCCTACTATGCCATGGAATACCACTGGATGGTTCTTCGTTCTCAAATGTTCAAGTTACATTTTGAAGGAACGGCTTCCTGTATTTCCCGCATGATGTGGCAATGATCCCTTACCTTTTGCTCACTAACATTCTTAGGGCCTCTGCAGTCGAAAGGTTTTTCGCAGTAATGGCAGCCGTTGGAGAGAGAGTTACTGTTTTTTTTTTCAGCTCGGGTGAGGGTGAGCGTTTTTACATCTTACTACAGCATAAGGTAATCTTTAGCGTCTTCCACCGTGTGTTTGTAAAACACGTCGACGGCATCTTCTCCCAAGTAATATTGCTGACTAACAATCTCCCCGTTCTGCCTACATACATGTAACCAAAGCTGCAAGGAACATGCTGATGGATTTTAGTTACCGAACTCATGGAAGCTTTGGGTTCCTCAGTTTGGACGGGGAGAAGGATAAACTCGAAATCGGTGTAAACGATCCGTGAGAAGGGTTTTTTATGGTTGAAATGCCGAAAGTTGAGAACGTTTTTTCCGGGTGACTTGAATTTAAACGCTTGCATGCGGTTGATTTTCACGCATTCTTTCTGGTGAGTCGAGAGCATCCATTCCTTTCCAAACCCAGTGAAACAGATTCCCGCAATAAAACTTGGCGTGAGTGCCCATAACTCGGAAGCGTAAAAATCCGGTGATGTCTCTAATGGTGCAGTAATGAATGCGTGTTCACTGTTCCAGAGTCTTCGTCGTATTTACTGCCCAGCAAGAAAAGATCGACGGGTTGACCATCAACATTTTTCAAGACATGAAGCGGATACAATCCTTCCACATTGTGAAAACCAATAACATCAATCGAGAGATCGTTCACTTTTTCGAATCTTCCTGGCCTTCGCTGGTCAATTGTAAACCCACAGCCATCACTGAGTATAAAAAGCATTTCTAGTAGTTTAAGTTTTGGACATTAACCATAGCTTACAAATTCCTGGTGTGCGCCTTTGGGAGTGGAATGTATGACGACGCCTGCATCGGTTTGTACTTTGCCACCCTGATGAAAATATTGTTTAATCGGTAAATAACCCAACCAATTCCATGCTCAATGAAAGCGTCGATGGAACCTTGAATCTTATCGAAAGTTTCGTCCAAGAGCACGGAAATATCATCTGGATTTTTAATTTCTGAGTTTCGGGACCTGAAACCACCCAAAATTACTGTCATATCCCTGACGAATTCGACGCCCATGCAGATTTGGGTGTTGCAATTTGCCATCAGGTTTAGGCACACCAGTAGCAGCAATTGTTACACCAGACGAACTGATAGTAGAAAGCATAACAGATTGATGAGTCCCAATTCTTCTGGCAGAAGCATCTCGTTGGTGGCAGAACCCTTGCATTTGGGATAGACGAACGCAATCCCTGACTTGTACGAGTAACTTGTCGATGAAACATTCGCATTCTTCTTTCAGAATGGACGAGTGCTCCGACCGAAGGCGATTCCGTAGTTGATGTTGGGAGGTGGATGTTTCAGTGCAGTAAACACAGGTTAAATACTTTTTAGTATACATTCTGAAAATTTATTCTTTTCTGTTAATAAAAGTGAAGAAGGGTAGGAGACAATTAAGGAAGGGAAGAAAAAATTGAGGAAGGGAAGAAAATAATTTTTTTTACTCGTTTATTGCATTGAAAAAGTGTTAGATGGGAAAAAAAGGGTAGGACACATTTATTTAAGATTGCTAATGTTGTTTGTCCACTGTTGTACTTGGAATCCTTTGTGCTTTAACAAAGTAAAGTATTTTCCCATCTTTTCCTTTCTTCTTACGTAATACTTGTACTACTAAAAATAAATCAGGAAATAGAGTTTTTTGAAGTTCTGGTTCATGAAAACCTCCGACCACTGGCTCACCCGACTCGTCTTTTAAAAGATAAGTAACCAGCTGTGTTTTTTGTACTTTACGAATCATGAAAACTTCTTTAGTAAACTTTTGTAAATAAATCTTATAGAAAAGTTTCTTAACTGTCGAAATCCTGACTTTATTTCCTAAGGTGAACTTGGGTTTATTCAACAATCATTTTGTACTAGTTCGTTCCATCATCGGATTCGTGACGTTTGGTTACTTCCCAAGGTTTAAGTTTCATGGTGGAATGAACCATGTTATTGTAATTGGAAACTAACTCGCCGATAATGTGCGTCCACTCGTAAGTCCACTGCCTAGTGAATCTTTTCCACATTCGAGTTTCAGCATTCTGTTGAAACGTTCTACCACGTTCGCTTTCTTAGTAGAGTGCATAAAGTACATGTTGATGTTATGACGTTTAAGTAGGGTTTTGAAGTCTTTATTGTAGAACTCACTACCTAAATTGACTTGTAAATTTTTAGTGGGATGTCACTCCTGAGAGTATTTTCTTGAAATATTTGGTAACTTCTAAACGTAATTTAGATTTAAGGGGAATGGCCCAAGCAAGCTTGGACATGACGTTAATGCAGGTTAGTAAATAGTTAAACCTTTTATATAGGTTAGTGTAAGGTATCGTCACCACCAAGCCAGCCTGCCATAGATCGTTCTGGCTCAGTACAATCACTTTGCGTCTCGGAAATTTTTTCGGTTGTTTTATGAAGTTCTCACCATTTGATCCATTTTTATTTATTTCCCATGCCAAACCTACATTTTGTTTTCATGATTTTCTTGACGATGGAAGTGGCTAATATTTCTCTCCACTCCAGAGAAGGGTTGAGCTTTGGAAATTAGAACTCAGTCGGCGGCGTGCCGATCTTTTAAGTATGAGCTCTCTGAATAAGCAATATCGTGTTCTTTGCGCGCTTCGTCTAGTTTATTAATTCCTAGACCTCCTCGAGCCAATCTTTTTTCCAGATTGGTTCCCTGGCCACAGTATTGGTAGCTCAGTAAATGCATTTCAAGCGGTAAATTATCCATGATTTTGTTTACAATTCATTTCCTAGACTTGATAAAGGTAGCTCTTTTTGTTCTGCGTACCTCGCAAAATACAAATTGCATCTGTCGGTTATTTTTTGAGATGATAGTAACATATGGCTTGGGGTCATTACAACTATGATTAGGTTGGTAGTAACTGGAAGGGAAATTAAATTGTGAGGGGACTCTACAATGTTAAAACTGGGAGGGGAATTGGGATAAAAGGAATATATACTGGGTTGAGTCTCGCTGTTTAGGTATGAATTGTGAATGATATCAACGTGTACAAAAATTGTAGGACGCTTATTTTGGCTTTCTCAACTTGTGACATAGTTGCCCAAGTCAAATCCCAAGACTGGAGCCAAACTCTTGTCACGCCGTACATTTACACCCCATGGAACTTGCAATGTGCGAGTTCCATTCAGAGTTTATCCAGCCGCAGCAAAGAGACTGAGTAAAGCTCCTCTTCACTGACATGGACAGTCTTTGCTACCGAATCAAAACAGACGATGTGTTTGAGGACACGCTCCAAAACCGAGATCGTTTTCTATTCGAGCATTTACCCTGACACCACTGCCTTTTCTCAGAGTCCTGGGAAAAATGAAAGACGAGATGGGCGGTGTACCCATCCAAGAGTTTGTCGTACTGTATTGCGAGTGAAGATCTACACTACTAAAAAGTTAAGAAAAGAGACTATTAAAAAAAGCAAAAGAAATCCAGATATCTTTCGACTTATATTCTGTAGACGTTTAAACACACATCATCTACAAATATTCGCCCATGGAAGACTGATTTTAGACGTTGCGTTTGTAGACGTGCTTTACAATGCCTAAAACATTCTGATAACAACCAGAGTATCCTAATAACGAGTTTTAGGCTTGTGTATGTGTTGTAACTAATAACGCCATGTTTGCAGTGAAGGTATGTAGCGACAATTAAACATGTAACAATTATTAAATCGACTTGATAATTTAGATCGGTAATTATCAAGTTGGATATTAAAGTGTTTAGATTCGGAAGGATTGTAATGGCTTCCTTGCTATGGTCATTTACATCTATCGCTAATTTGGGAATCTTCACTTTCGTGAGTACCGGGTGCAATTAGTAGTTTCCGCCAGGAAGCACCAACGTCGGTTTCGGTATTTTTTGAGGTTATGTTGCGAATGCTGTTATAAATGTCTAAATTTAGCAAAGCCAATTCGTAATTTTTTTCAGAGTCCAAATGAATGGGAGTGTTTAGATTGATTCTGAAGTCAGTGTCTTTGCCGGTGAGAATAATTGAACAGGAATCCATGATGTTGTCCTTTTATAAAGCGATATACTCGGAAAGGAAAAAAATGCGAAATCTGAAACGACAGATAAATTCCCCCGAGCTATCACCATGCCTGTGATGTGAAACCTCCGAAATTTGGGTGGCCATAGTGAAGCATTTTTGCTATTCTCACAATGTGAAAGCTTATATAGCATATGCCCTCCTGAGACTCCTTTAATGTTAACAAGTCGTCATTTTAATTAAGTGAAAGCTCATGTAGCATTAACCCTTCTGAGACTTCTTTATGTTGACAATTCGTCATTTAAAAAATGTGAAAGCTCAGTAAAACATTTGCACTCCTGAAACCCCCTTCAATGTTGACAATTCATCATTTTCAGGAGTGCAGCTAACGATTCGTCATTATCTTAATGTGATAGCTCAAAAAACATTTGCATGACCCTCCAGTTTTGAGACCCCCAGAATGTTGCTAACAAATCATTTTCACGCTTTGAAGCACTTGAGAGCATTTTATTGGTCTTTGCAATGTAAAGCTAAAAGAGCATTTTCACAATCCCTTCACTTTTGGGATCCCCAAAATATTGCTATTTCGTCATTTTTACATTTTGAGGCAATCGAAAGTTCTTACAATGTGAAGCTCAAGAAGAATTTCCACGGCCTTTTGGATGTCGTCACTTCTGGTATGACTTCATTTTCGGTATGACGTCACGCTCACGTGACTTATGGTATGACGTCATTTCCAGTTCCGGTCACGTGACTTCTGGTGTGGCTCCCATATTGCGAATTCGCACCTGGAGGTAGCATTAGGACACATTCAGATAGCAAAACGCTCCCACCGACGATCTTGTACCAAGTCTACTGGCAGCCATCTTGGAAAATGGCCGCACTTCCGGTTTACATGGGTACTACTATCTTGAATGACATCACTTACGGTATGACATCATTTCCGGGTGGAAGTGTGGGTTTGTTTGTGTCTGCCATATCGCAAATGCCCACTACTCACATTAATCTTCATAAAACAAACTTATAAACAATATTAGTATCAAAAAACGCTGAAGCGTACAAAATACAGATGTAAGCCTTAAAAAACTGAAAGCTCTAAAGGAACAGATATTAGAAAAGGACATGTAAGCCATCTGCGTTGCACTAATACGTGTAAAAGAATCTCCAGTGCCCCACAAAACAAGCTGGAGCTTCTTTTACACATATCAGTACGACGCTGATGGTTTATTTTTCTAATATATGTTCCTTTAGAGCTTTAAATTTTTTAAGGCCTTAATCCGTATTTTATACACTTCAGGGTTTTTTAATACTAAATATCTGTTATTTTTCTTGTTCCAGTAAGAATAATAAAGAAAAGATATTGCAATCACCTTAAAATAACTGTTTTATATAATACAGCCTTTTTAATACTCAATTTTAAGCAATGAAAATTGAAAATCGGTTCTTTGGTTCTATCTCTAGGTGAGAACAAAATTTCCCCAACAAAAAAAAACAAAAGCGATTGTAGTCACATTAAAACGGCGTTAAAAAGGCCTTCCTCAAGGCCTACGTTTTAAGCTATAAAACTGGAGGATCCTTGGAAACCCTCACGTTACCCCTTAAGCACTTTCCTGTACCCCACCACACTCACCTGTACGAGATTATTGACCAATAAATTTTTGCTGATCACGCTAAAACATGAATTGGTACACAAGTCATTCTTAGCAGTACATTTGTAATTTGTTGGCCATCAGCCTCATGGAGAGGACACAGGGAGGCACTGGGGGACTTTGATATATATCATGGAGTTATGTATGTAGTTCGATTTCTACTGCTACAATGCGTGTTTTTAGTACATTCATTTCATGGGAATCCATGGCTGGTTCGATTTCTGTTGCTAGGGGAAACTGGTGTACCGCACTGTATGCTTTTAGTATGATCAACAAGAATATTTCGGGTATCATTCTCGTGGAGCAGAAATAGGATTGTAGGGAGCACTGAGGGACCTTGGGGGATTTCACAGGAGTCCCAGCGCTAGTTTGATTTGTACTGCTAACAATGAATTGTGCACCAAATTTCATTCTTTTAGCACTATCTGCAAGAATTTGTAGGTTAAGCCTCAGGGAGGGGGGATCTCCTTGGGAGGGGAGCTATGGGGATATTTCATGGTGGTTACATGGCTGGTTCGATGTGTACTGCTAGGTATAAAAATATAAATTGAGTAGCCATCAAGTGCAGGTGAAAGACGAAATCACGTCGTTTCAGTTCCTAATTTGTAATTAATTTACGTGCTTTTTGGCTTTCTTCTTTTTACTGCTAAGTATGACTTGTGTGCCACAATTCAAGCTTTTAGCTCGATCTGCGATAATTTGTTGGTCAAGCATCTGGGAGGGTGCATAGGGTGACGCTGGGGAGGCCCTTTGGGGTACTTCATGGGGATTCCATGTCTGGCTTGATTTGTAATGCTAAGAATGACTTGTATACCATATTTTATGTCTTTAACTCCATTTAAAAGATTTGTTGGTCACGCCTAAGGGGAGATGTAGGGGGAGACACACTGATGGTCCTTGGGGGGTATTTCATGGGGAGTTCCATGGCTGGTTCGATATGTGCTGATAAGAATGACTTGTGAACCAAATTTCAAGCTTTCAGGTCGATTTGCCAGAATTTGTTGAGCAAACCTAAAAGAGGGGGCACAGGGAAGTGCTGGGGGCTATTGGGTGATGTATCATCCGCGTTCCATGGCTGATTCGATTTATGCTGCTAAGAATGACGTGTATTAAATATCATGTTTTTAGCTTGATCTGCAAGAATTTGTTGCCCAAGCCTCTGGGAGGGGTCACAGGGGGGGCGCTGGGAGCCCTTGGAGATATATCATGCGGGTTCCATGACTGATTCAATTTACTTTGCTACGAATGACTTGTTTAGCAAATTTCATGTTTTCAGCTTGATCTACAAGAATTACTGCCCAAGTCTCTGGGATGGGGCACAGAGGTGGTGCTGATGGGGGGGGGGGGGCGCCCCCCGCTGAGGGCATTTGAGGCTATTTCAAGGAGGTCTATGGCTGATTCGATTTGTACTGCTAAGCAAGACTTTTGTACCAAATTTCATGTTTTTAGCTCGATTTGCAACCACTAATTGATTTCTGCCCAGTGCTCTACAATAATAATTGCTTTGCCGACGAGAACACTACAGTCCCATTAAAATCGCTTTCAAAATGCCCTCGTCGTTGTTAATACGTACATTTTAAGCTATAAAAATTAAATATCGGTTCAATGGTTCGATTTATAGGTGAGAGCAAAAGTCCAAGCCCATTTGGCTTTCCTTCACAAGAATATTTTAGTTTCATTAAAATAGCATGCGAATGGACCTCCTAGGTCTTGTCCATACCTACGTTTTACGCTATAGAACTTGAAAATCGGTTCATTGGTTCAGTCTCCAGGTGAGGGCAAAGAGTCCCAACAACAACAACAAGAGCAACAACAACAAGAAATGGCCATACTATGGACGCTGAACGGTTTGATTGTTGTCATTAAAATTTGTAATACCGTGAAATAGTTACGACACGACCCGAAATACCGAATATTGTTGGTCTAAGACAATTCGGGATGTAACTACGAAAATTCAAAATTTGACGTTCAACGTGGAAGTTCATGCTGAGGCTCACATAAGGAATTTCAAAGTTTAGCCGAAAGTGACACTGCATTGATGATCATTTTGCGTTAGTGATGCTTTTTCTGTAGCCGACGCTTGTGTAGGTGAATGGCACTAATTCTACCTTCCCGTCCCTTTTAAGACCACGATCAAGTCCCAAAAGTCGTGAAAAGTCTGCTTTTGATTGATTACGCCTCTGTCCATTTTCGGAATTAGTGTTATTTGAAACTTTATCATCCTTAATCATATTATGGGATAAGATATAGTATTATTGAACTGTTTGGTTGGATATTTTACCTCAGAAGAAACAGAAAAAACAGCAAGATATTCGCTGTTTTCCACAGATTAAGTTTGGCATATTCTATCCCTTATAAAAAAATAACGCAAAATAAGTTTTTCCCATGAAAACTGCACGTACTACAAAATTATTTCAGTTTTTACTCGTTCATCTGCAGTTTTGTTATGGAACTGAGATAATGTGTCGTAGTCAACTGCAGTTATTGTATATCCACCCAAAACCAAAACTGGTAGAAAAACCCGCCAAGTTTCCAAAAACGGTCGGCCTTTGAAGGTAGTGATATCATTCCACCAGGGAAAGGCCGCCAAGGTTCATCCTATTAGCCAAGTTAATCGCACATACTAATAGTTCGAAAGTTAAATGAGAACTAGAAGATTGCTACTAGCAGTAGCAATCTTCAAGGTTTCATTTAACTTTCGAACTATTAGTATGTGCGAATAACTTGGCTAATAGGATTAACCTTGGCGGGTTTTTCTACCAGTTTTGGTTTTGGGTGGATATCACAACTTTCATAGGACTGTGAACGTACATAAGGTTACACCGTCTGTTTAAGATGCTTCTATCCCATTTTTGCTCACACTGGCTAACAATCGCTGATTTCGTTCGCTTCGCTCACTTAATCAGCACATCCCCCTTCAGTTGTTTTGTTTATCCCTACCCCTTCCCCTTAACTTTTCAAGATTTCGTTGACATTTAGTCATGCAGAAACTCCCGAAGGTCGCTGTTACTAAAACAGCAGAACGCGAAGCATTTTATTTTGGGGTTATTAACAAAAATCCCGTTAGTTCGTGGATGATCGTGTTGTTGCGTAACCAACATATAACGTGCATCCTTTTATTCTTACGCAATCCACGGCAACGTTAATGTTTCCTTATTTTGTCCTACGTTACAGTTCAGTTTTTAGTTCGTCCAGGCTTTTACAATAAATGTAAAGACCAGTGTTGATTGTTCAAGACATTGTTGCTTGAAATCTTTGGTTTCAAATTGGAAAAGAAACGATATTTCAAACCCTCCCACGCATTTGTTCTGACCCCTACAACTCTCAAACCAACAAAAGGACCATGTTCAGAACACCATGCATCCGTGTGCCAAACTTCAGCTACGTAGGCCTTCTCAATTTTACACTAGCCATGAAGCAAAAAGTCTATGGGATTTAACATGGGAAAAATCTTATTAGCTAGCTAGCCAGCTAGCCAACTAACTAGCTAGACAGTAACATAAAAACAACGTTATTGACGCATCTTTTTCTCTATGATTGGTGGACACTCATCCTTTAAATTTTAGTTTTTCTTAATCTCTGACCCTTCCCCTAACATTTTCCACAATTTGAAACATTTCTGTCGCATTGGGATTTATCATCAATATGCCAAAATATGCTTTCAGTTGCTTGCAGTTAACAGACACATGTCTGCTAGTGAGCCGCCTTTTTATCATTAACAGTCAATTTTTAACAGTCGGATGTCTACAATGGGATGATCTACGGTTACTTGGCGGCGACACACTAGCATGTGTCTAGATAATTGCATTTTCAATACACAACTGTAGTTTTCACAACACAACTGCAGTTTCTGTGTTCAACTGTAGTCGTTGTAGATGGGAACTGTAGTATCATTACAGAACTGCAGATGTTGTGCAAATGTAATTTTCTAGTTCAGTGTAGACTGTAACTGCGCTTTTATACAATTTCTGTGAAGGAGTACAATTTTTAACTGCAGTTCTTGTAGGGTTAATTGTAGTTTTCTATACAACTGTATTTTCTGTAATCAACTGCAGTTCTTGTATAGTTTGTCCCACATTATGTTTGCAGGAAACTGACTGTATGACGCCACATTTCCTTCCACTACGAGTGCAAAAACATGTGGGCATCACACTTGTGGACTCTTTACAGTTACTGATAGAGTCTGCGAGTGTGATATTTGCGTGTTTTTCGCACTTGTAGTGGAAGGAAACGTGGCATCACACAGTCAGTTTCCTGCAAACATAATGTGGAACAAACTATAGTCTGTAACTGCAGTTTCATTAAAGAGCTGCAGTTATTTGAGAGAATTGTAAGTTCTCTGACAAATTACAATTTTCATCTGCCATTCTCGTAGATTGTAATTTCGCTACAGAACTGCATTTTATGTGGCAAAATCAGTTTTAGTCTTCTATACACCCGTATGGGTTGAGAAGACTATTGCAACAACTTTTGTCTGTATGTCCGTTGCTTTTTAGTCTTCTGTACAGCCGTACCGGCTGAGAAGACTATTGCAACGACTTTGTCCGTCCGTCCGTTGCTTTTTTCAACTTTGCAACGGTACCAGATAGAGACGACCACGATTTACAACGTTAGATTCAATGTCAGAAGTTAGTTAAATAACATGGCAAATTATTATAGCGAATAGACTTCTTCGACATAACTAAATTATATAATAAAATTTGATCGTCGAATTGAAATCCTTAGGATAACACGCAGCCGTAAATACAAAAGCATTTTGGCTTCCAATGTTTAAAATAGTCTTGTCGCATTGTTGCATGAACGGTTGTCGTCGTACCAAATTCTCCATTAGGCCTATCCTGCTACTTACGAAATTAAAACTGCAGTTAAAATATTAGGCCTAAAATTACGTTACCACGGCAACGTCAAGTAGCTACTAGTCGCTGCTGGAGTCATCAACAGCGTCTCTCACGTCACTTCCCTACTACCACTAATCTAACCACTAATCTATTATAAGCTACGTTGCGCATTACATTGTAACACTGTAACTGTGTGCCCGGAGAGCTGCAAGTAAAAATTAGATTTAAAAGCTGACATTTATGCCTGAAATGTAAAATAAGCTTAAAAGCTAAGACATTTTTAACCGGAAATTCTGATGGATACTGACTTTAGATTATATATTAGAGATAGCTGTTGCAATGCGTGATAGAGGTGTGTGCCTCTCCAGTGGCAATGGTGGAACTGCATAGAAGACCGGATACGACTATGTAGTCGCTGTAGCCGCTTGTTTCAATTTCGCAACGGAACCAGATAGAGACGACCACAGTTTACAACGTTAGATTCAGTTTCAGAAGTTAGTTAAATAAAATGGCAAATTAAAACATCGTTACTTCTGTATAGCTAATAGACTTCTCCGACGTAACTATATTAAAAACATTTGATCGTCGAATTGAAACCCTGATGATAACACGCAGCAGTAAAAACAAAAGGAGTTTAGCTTCGTTTAAATTGGTCCCGTGGGATTGTTGCATGAATGAATAAGCTTACTGTCGAACCAAATTCTCCATTTGGTCTGTCTGCTACTAACGAAATAAAAAATGTAGTTAAAATATTAGGCCTAAAATTACGTTACCGCGGCAACGTCAAGTTGCTACGACTCGCTGCTGGCTTCATCAACAGCGTCTCTCTCGTTACTTCCCTACTACCACTGATCTATGTAAGCTACATTGCACGTTACGTTATAACACTGTAACTGTGTGCCCGGAGGCCCACCGTGTTGCAAAAATGAGTAGGCTTACTATACATCCAAATCTTCGGTAGCTGCTTCTTACAAAATTAAAGCTGCAGGTAAAAATTCGGCCTCAAAGCAGACAATTACGCCTAAAATGTAAATCTAACACATTTTTAACCTGCAATTCTGATGGATACTGCTTTTATCAAGGATGTAAGCCTCAGCATGAACTGCCATGTTAAACGTCAAAATTTGAACTCCTATAGTCTCGCCCAGAATTGACATAGACCAACGAAATTCGGTATTTGGGGTCGTGTCGTAACTATTTCACCACATTACAAATTTTAATGATAACAATCAAACCGTTCGGCGTCCACAGCATGGCCATTTCTTGTTGTTGTTGTTGTTGTTGTTGTTGTTGTTGTTGTTGGGACTCTTTGCCCTCACCTGGAGACCGAACCACTGAACCGATTTTCAAGTTCTATAGCTTAAAACGTAGGTCTGGACAAGGCATAGGGCCTTTCGCAGGCTATTTTAACGTAACTACAATATTCTTGACACGGAAAGCCAAATGGGCTAAACGTTTTGCTCTCACCTAGAGATCGAACCAATGAACCGATTTTCAATTTGTATAGCTTAAAATGTAGGTATTAACACCGACCAGGGCATTTTGAACCCGTTTTTGATGTGACTGCAGTATACTCGTCGGCAGAGCAATTATTATTGTAGAGCACTGGGCAGAAATCATTAATGTTGCTGTTGGGACTCTTTGTCCTAACCTGGAGATCGAACCACAGAACCGATTTTCAAGTTCTATAGCTTAAAACGTAGGTATGGACAAGGCCTAGGGCCTTTCGCAGGCTATTTTAACGTAACTACAATATTCTTGACACGGAAAGCCAAATGGGCTAAAACTTTTGCTCCCACCTAGAGATCGAACCAATGAACCGATTTTCAGTTTGTATAGCTAAAAATGTAGGTATTAACACCGACCAGGGCCTTTTGAACCCGATTTTGATGTGACTGCAGTATTCTCGTCGGCAGAGCAATTATTATTGCAGAGCACTGGGCAGAAAAATAATTTATGTTGCTGTTGGGACTCTTTGTCCTCACCTGGAGATGAACCACAGAACCGATTTTCAAGTTCTAAAGCTTAAAACGTAGGTATGGACAAGGCCTAGGGCCTTTCGCATGCTATTTTAATGTAACATTACTCTTGACACGGAAAGCCAAATGGGTTAGAACTTTTGCTCTCACCTAGAGATTGAACCAATGAACCAATTTTCAATTTGTACAGCTCAAAATGTAGGTATTAACACCGATCAGGGCCTTTTGAACACGATTTTGATGTTACTGCAGTATTCGCATCAGCAGAGCAATTATTATCGTAGAGCACTGGGCAGAAATCATTAAGTGGAGTAACAAATTTTTGTAGAAATTTTGCAGAAAAAATAAATTTGGTACACAAGTCTTTCTTAACAGTAATTTAAAAATTTAAAGCTCTAAAGGAACATATATTAGAAAAATAAACCATCAGCGTCGTACTAATATGTGTAAAAGAAGCTCCAGCTTGTTTTTTGGGTCGCTGGAGATTCTTTTACACGTATTAGTGCGACGCTGATGGCTTACATGTCTTTTTCTAATATCTGTTCCTTTAGGGCTTTAAGTTTTTTAAGGCTTACTTCCGTATTTTATACGCTTAAGCGTTTTTTAATACTAATATTATATATTAGAGATAGCTGTTGCAATGCGTGATGGAGGTGTGCGCCTCATCATTGGTAGTTGCGGAACTGTACAGAAGACAAGCTACGACTAGGTAGTCGCTGTAGCTGTTTGTTTAATTGTAGTTCTTAAAAACTGGATCTGTCGGTCCATTAAAGAATAGCCAAGCAGTTTTTGTGCAAACTTCATTTTTAAAGTGCAGTTTTGTTGTGAGTTACAGAACATGGAGTCAAACATGTATATATTCAAAGTTGGTAAAACATGGAAGCAATTAGGTAACCAGGCCCATGAATATAGAGAATAAACAAGGATCGATTTATAAGTACATGTGACTGGTGTGAAGCTTATTTCACGGCCCCTGCGCATCAGTTTTACTATCCATTCATGTTCCAGTGGTAGCACATGTCTCGCCGTCACTTTCACCCAGTTCTACTGACTGATTTTGGAAATCAATTGCTGACCAAGATTGCGTGCATCCACATTCAATGTCATCAGACTTTCTATCACTTGAAAACTACAGTTAACATCGAAATTTGTTCAGAAACTGACGTACAACTACAATCAACAGAAATGGAATGTAGTTGTATGTACGACCTACATAGAAACTGCAGGTGCAATTACAAACAAATGAATTTCAAAATTACTTTAAAATACTTAATGTTACTAATTAAAATTCTTTTAAACTAATTTAATTAATTCCTTTGTCCAAGTAAAGAAAGGCAACTGGCTGTACACTGTAACAATTGAAAATATCTATATTAGAATAATTGGTAATTATGAAGTTTAGTTTAGGCGAACCACTCCAAATCACTTAATTTTTTTACTAATCGACGCATATCATCATCCTCTTGCCAAATCACATTAAAAAACCGGGGGGGGGGGCGGACTTTATGGTGTAAAAAAAAACATTGAAAACACGTAAAACGATAGTTACGATCGTGTTGAAGTGTCGGCCATACCACAGGAGAAAGACCAACCAGAAAACCTGATATGCATCGCAATGAAAGGAGACGGAAATTACCTAACCTAACCTAACTAACGTAACCTACCTAATAGTACCTAACCTAACCTACAAAAAATAACCACAAAAAACGCAGACAGAATAGTTTAGAACATTACCTTCCGTTTTCGCGATTCCAACTTTTCGTGCTACTTTGAATCCCGGAACACGGCCGCCGCTTTAAACGGCCGGGCCCGCCGTGTTACGTGGATAAAAAACGTGTTTGCAGAGCTACAAAACGTGTTTACATAACCAAAAAAAAACATTTCCCCCCCCCCCATTTTTGTAACGTGAAATGAGAAGAGGATGAAGATTTAGGTCGGTACGCACCAATATTGATCGATTTATCGAGGTCCGCTTAAACTCCATAAATACCGAATAATCATTGGTAAACCATCGGTAACGATTTTAGGAACACATTTGTTAACGAAAGCATTGATATTTCTCATCTTTGAACTAGGCTCTTACTTTGCGCCCGATTTTGATGAAATTTGGATTTGGTCGATAAAATTAGGTAATTGCCTCGAATGAAATGTCACGACAATCCCTTCGGCTATTCTCACCTTAATATAGACACACGCTAGTGTGTCGCCGCCAAGTAACAGTAGATCATCCCATTGTAGACATCCGATTGTTAAAAATTGATTGTTAATGATAAAAAGGCGGCTCACTAGCAGACATGTGTCTGTTAACTTTAAGTAATTGAAAGCATATTTTGGCATGTTGAGGATAAATCCCAATGCGACAGAAATGTTTCAAATTGTGAAAAATGTAAGGGGAAGGCACAGAAATTAGGAAAAACTAAAATTTAAAGGATGAGTGTACACCAATCATAGAGAAAAATATGTGTCAATGACGTTGTTTTTATGTTACTGTCTAGCTAGCTAGCTGACCAGCTAATAAGATTTTTCCCATGTTAAATCCCATAGACTTTTTGCTCATGGCTAGCGCAAAATTGAGAAGGCCTAAGTACCTGAACTTTTGCACACGGCTGCATAGTGATCTGAAGATGGTCCTTTTGTTGGTTTGGGGGTTGTAGGGGTCAGGACAAATGCGTGGGAGGTTTTGAAATTCGCCTTGGACGAATTTAAATTTCGTTTCTCTTCCAAGTTGCAACCAAAGATTTTAAGCAAGGATGGCCTTAACAATCAAAACTGGTCCTTAGATTTATTGTAGAATCCTGGAAGAACTAAAAACTGAACTGTAACGAAGGACAAAATAAAGAAACATTAACGTTGCCGTGGGTTGCGTAAGAATAAAGAGATGCGCGTTAGATGATGGTTACGCAACAATACGAGCATACACGAGCTAATGGTTTTTTTTGTTAATAACCCAAAAATAAATTGCTTCGCATTCTGCTGTTTTAGTAACAGAAACCTTCGGGGGTTTCTGCATGACTAAATGTGAACGAAATCATGAAAAATTAGGAGGAAGGTGAAAGGCTAAACAAAACAACTGAAGGGGATGTGCTGATTAAGTGAGCGAAGCGAACGAAATCAGCGACTGTTAGTCAGTGTGTGCAAAAATGGGATTGAAGCATCCTAAACAGACGTTGTAACCTTATGTACGTTCACAATCCTATGAAAGTTGTGATATCCACCCAAAACCAAAACTGGTAGAAAAACCCGCTAAGTTTCCAAAAACGATCGGCCTTTGAAGGTAGTGATATCATTCCACCAGGGAAAGGCCGCCAAGGTTAATCCTATTAGCCAAGTTGATCGCACCGAATAATACTTTGGACGTTAAATGAAAACTTGAAGATTGCTACTACTAGTAGCAATCTTCTAATTTTCATTTAACTTTAGAACTATTAGTAGGTGCGATTAACGTGGCTAATAGGATTAACCTTGGCGGCCTCTCCCAGGTGGAATGATATCACTTCTTTCAAAGGCCGATCGTTTTTTGGAAACTTGGCGGGTTTTCCTACAAGTTTTGGTTTTGGGTGGATATCACAACTTTCATAGGATTGTGAACGTACATAAGGTTACAACGTCTGTTTAGGATGCTTCAATCCCATTTTTGCACACACTGACTAACAATCGCTGATTTCGTTCGCTTCGCTCACTTAATCAGCACATCCCCTTCAGTTGTTTTGTTCATACTTACGGCCGGCCATAACAAAATAAGTGCTTCTCGCTTTTCGAAACGCAAATCATCTATAGCATCTCATAAATGCGTCAGAATTCTAGATGACGTCAGTGAATAAAACTGGCGACAGGTCTGACTCTACTCAATCACCAAACATCATAAAATAAATTGTTTCAAAAAATTGCGAAAACATCAAACTTACCAGTCGTTACACAATCGTTTGTTAAACATAAATCTATAACTTCCCTCTGTTTGTACACTGACAAAAAAAAAAAGAGAAAAAATAGATCAAAATCAACAACAGCTTTTCTTAAATTATCGATTGAAAATTGCTGAAAATACAGCATCCATTGAGTGTGACGAGACTTACCATGGACAGCTATCGACAACGCAAATATAATTATGAACAGGATGATGAGAAGTACAAAAAATATGCGTTCCAGCAGAGTTCGCTTAAACCATTGTTTCCTTATCCAGGCACACCTAAAACAGAAACAAGTAAGGAATCGTACACGTGCTTTATAGTCTTGTTTCGATTGTTTCTAAAGTCTACTTGGGCGTCATCAGGTTACACTGTCGACAAAACGGAGTGAACCGAAGAAACCAACCACCAAACCAGCCAACAAACAAACAAACAAACCAACAAACAAGCAAACCTGCAAACCAACAAACTAACCAACCAACCTACCAACCAAACAACAAACAAACAAACAAACACAAAATCATCAAACAAACGAACAAACCAACAAACCAGCAAACAAACAAACCAGCAAACAAACAAACCAACCAACCAACCAAACTACCAACCAACCATCAAACAAAACGACAAACAAACAAACAAACAAACAAACAAACGAATGATAAACTGGCACAAGGCACAGGCAGTTGTTTGAGTGTGCATTGCAGATTGCGTTGTGATTCATCTTCTCACTTGCTCTTTGCATCATATTTCTTTGTCCATTTACTTTCGTAGTGCTGGGTGGCATTGTTTCTCAATAGCAGGTCCGATTTAAAAAAAATTTACAAACCACCTCTGGGTGTGCATCTATTAATTTACAAAATCAAGTTTTAATTTATGCAGTCGTTATTGTGCGATGCATCAATTAAAACCAACAACAACAAAAAAAAAAACCAACAAATCAAGAAACCATCACTTCAACTCTCGACATAATGGAGCAGACTCCGCTTTCTTTCTTGTTTGGATGAGGTTCCTGCTCTTTCCTGTTCCAAACATATATTTTTAAAATTCAGAATGTTCAAACATTCCTTGAAATGAGCATGTGACGTTGTTGTAATCCTCCTAAAACCAAAACTGGTATAAGAAAGCCGCCAAGTTTCCAAAAAGATTCGGTCTTTGAAAGTAGTTATATCCCGAGATCGCAGCCATCTTTAAAAATGGCCACCGTAATCTACCAAAATATAGAAACCGTGCAAAAACCGTTAGTGATACACAAAAACGGGTGGGGGAAAAGTTGTTTGCAATAATGTAATCTACAATGTCACTCCCATACATTTTTTTTCATATCTCTTATGGTTTTCGATTTTAGGCCATTTTCTGCCATTTTTTTGATAATTTAACGCTAAAGGTCTCTCAATTTGTCAACTTATAACTTTCAACTGCTGTTACGTCGTTTCTAATTCAGGTGGATGGCTCCAATTACATTAATTCGAAAGGTGAGAATGTCTTCTTTGCAATAAGGGTCGTTGAAAGGGTCTACGGCTGCTAGGAACCAAGCTACACCTATTTTACTAGGTGCTGGTATCACAGTCACCATTGGATTTGTCGCTCATTTTCAAATTTCAACTGTTATTGTGACGTGTCTAATTTAGGTAAATAACTCCAATTAAATTCATTCAAAAGGTGGGAATGTCTTCTTTACAACAAGGGTACTTAAAAGGGTCTACGACTATTAGGAACCGATTTACGTCCGTTTTACTAGGGACTGGTATAACAGTCACCGTTGGACTTTTCGCTTATTTACAACTTTCAACTGGAGCAGAGACGTTTCTAATTTAGTAGACCCTTTCAACTACTCTTGTTACAATGCAAAGAAGACCTGCCTACCTTTTGAATGAACCTAATTGGAGTCGTCTACCTAAATTAGAAACATTTCAGCTCAGGTTGAAAGTTGTAAATGAGCGAAAAGTCCAACAGTGACTGATATACCAGCCCATAGTAAAACGGACGCAACTGGGTTCCTAACAGTCGTAGACCATTTCAACGACCCTTGTTAGAAAGAAGCCATTCCCACCTTTCGAATGAATTTAATTGGAGTCATCTACCAAAATTATACATGTCAAAATAGCAGTTGAAAGTTGATAATGAACGAAAAATCCAACAGTGACTGTGACACCAACCCCTAGTAAAACGGGCGTAGTTCGGTTCCTAACAGTCGCAGACCCTTTCAACTACCATTGTTGCAAAGAAGACAGTCCCACCTTTCTAATTGGAGCCATCCACCTGAATTAGAAACGACGCAGCAGCAGTTGAAAGTTGTAAGTTGACAAATTGAGACGTCTGTTATCGTTAAATTAGCCAAAATATGGCAGAAAATGGCCTAAAATCCACTTTTTCTCGAAAACCATAAGCGATATTTAAAAAAAATTATGGGAATGACATTGTAGATTACATTATTGCAAACTACTTTTATCTGAACCGTTTTTGTGTATCACTAACGGTTCTTGCACGGTTTTCATTTTTTGGGAGATTACGACAGCAACTTTTAAAGGGCTGCTATTTCGGACTCTGAGGGACGAATTTCGTGGCACCACTTCTGAAATCAACCTAGGGATTCTAACGAAATACTCTGCCAAGGGAAATCTTTTAAAAATCAAATGCCGTGTTTTCCTACCTACCACAGCGACTAATTATCCGGGATGTGATCCTTAAATATTTAAATGACCATTCTGTAATCGGACCGGAGCAGTTTGGTTTCTCCCCCATATTGTTGGCAGCACTGGACTTGTTGGCACTGGATCTGGGTCCCCACGGATGTTGTTTACTTTGACTTTCAAAAGGTCTTGAGCCTGTTATTCAAAGAAAACTCCTTCGTAAGGTCAGTAGCTGTGGCATTGAGGGAAACCTTAAGGGTTGGCTTTTGGCTTTCCTCAAGGGCCATACCTGGCGTGTGTCAATTGAGGGTACCTGCTCTTCCTGGGGACCTGTCCCATGCAGTGTACCCAGGGATTTTTCCTTGGACCACTGTTGTTTGTTATTTACATTAATGACCTCAAGATAGGTAATAACTGGATCTTCGGTTTTAAGTTTGCTGACGATCTGAAGATTGGAGCTGAAAACCTTTCTTCAGGGGCATCTTCTGAATTGGATACGCAGATTTGGGTTGTTGTGGAGTGGTCTGGACAGTGGCAGCTGTCTAATTCTGTACCCAAGTGTTTTATTTTTCATGTTGGGAATGCAAACCCTGACTACGAGTATTTTCTCGAATATGAGTCTTTGCCGTCCTCCGTCGAGATCAGAGACTTGGGGATATGGCTTAATGGAAACCAAAAGCCCTCCCTCCACTGTCAAAAGATTTGTGCCGCAGCTTTCCAATGCTCGGCAACCGTATCTAGTTGCTTCACTTCGGGCAGTATTGCTAACAAGGTTTGGGCGTTCAAAGTTTTTGTAAGTATGCAACCCTGGTCTGGTCTCCAAGGACATTGACCTCTTGGAGAGAGTCCAGCATCGGTTCACAAATTACGTGCCTGGCTTCAGGGAAATCAACTACGGAAACTGACTTAGCAAGCTAGGCCTTGAACTGCTGGAACTACGACAAATAAAATTCGATCATATTTTGACATATGAGATTCTACATGGATTGATCTCCATTGATCTTCCGTTTTACGATCTTGCCTCTCGCAAAATTTGTACCTGTGGCCGCAAACTGATGCTTGCCTATAATCTTCACGTCTCGCCTGTTATCGATAATTCTTCTCACTACAGGTTGTTCTAATTTAGAATGCACTAAAGACAGAAACGGTAAATGCCCCAATAGTTTCTGGTTTTCGTAGGTTTCTGGCTTTGGAACTGTTAAATGGTTTTCTTAAGCACCCCCTGGCCCCCATGCATTAAGCTCTGTCAACAGCAGACGTCTCCCCCCCCCCACAAAAAAAAACCATGTCTTGGGAATGTTATTAGTGGCTCCCTGCCCTTCCGTCCTCCCTCAATGTAATATGTGGAAGACCAGTATATTATTATTATTATACATGTACTCACTTCTAGAGGCAACCTTAAGCTTCACTGCATGGTGGTTAAAACATTCAAGGAAGACTTTGTTGCGGTATGTTTTCTTCGTAACTATTGTAATTATGATTAGATTTTCAATCTGTTTTCAAAGTCTGTAATGTTTGATGCTCACTTGCAACTTTGTAATTCAGTTTTCTGCTGCATAATATCTTTATCTCTTGCTGTTTAGAAGATAGAATCATATGACCCTGAATATTGCTTTCAAGATCATCGAAAATGTATTCATTGGCTTCGCCATATCTGACTTACATCACAAATATTTCTTCAGAATTAACATAGGACTATTATAGGAAATTATTGCGTATGACCAGACTTTTGCCTCACCCTGCACATCTGTTTTGTCACTTTTAGGATGATTTTTAACCATGACTTTATTTCCTAATTCAAATTCCTTACCTGTCCGTAATAAATTTGATTGCATAGTCCGATGCTCCCTCTCAGGCTCACGACAATGGATCGCGCGTTTGACGATACTCCACATACGACTTGTAGTGCTAAAGTTATAAAAAGGAGATTCGAACATTCTGCCTGCTTGCTCTTCTGGCATGCTCATTTCGCGACCTTGAGCTCAGCAGCTAAGTGTAAAACACGTCATTATGCCAACACTCGATTTCAAAACCATTTGTAATTATTTTAGACTAGTAGGCCATGATCTGTGGCCTACTAATCTAAAATAATTACTCTTTTCTGCTGTGTAATTGCTCATCTTTCATTAGCTATCGCATGATTCTTTCTGCAAAGCAAGCTTTAGGATTGTAAATTGTCAAAAACTTAGCCTGATTCCCCGTTGTTGACATAGATTTTTCCCTAAATTACCCCTTAAGTTGGTAAAGGAATCAGTCCATAGTTCTAACGGAACATCAAGACGTAAAAATACTTCGTCAATTAGTGCTTTAACTACTGTTTAGCCATATATTTTTCATAGGTACTAGCCCCTACCAGTGACTAAATTTGTCAACGGCCTCCAGCATCCATTGATAGCCTTGTGATAGTCTTAATAATGGACCCTTCAGATCGAAAATAACTGCCAACCAAGGGGCCGGATCTTGAGTTGATAGTTGTTTGAGCTGTTCTTCGGGTTTGAAGCAAACTGTGCGCTTGGCATACTTTACAAGTGGTGATGTAGTTAGAAATTAACTTTTATGCTCTTGGTCACGTGTAAGTCACAAATATTCTGCAAACAGTTTTGTAAATTCCTTGATGAGGACCAGTAAAGGTATTGTGCACCAACCTAATAATATTTCTCTATAATGCACGAGGAATTAAAATTTTCATTATTGGTACGTTAATTACGTCCTTTTTTACGTCAATGTAAATTATGCCTTCGCTCACAGTTGCCTTGGACTCGTATTTTTTAACAAACCTATAAATCGAAGGTAGTTTGTCACAGCCTGCAGAAGCGCAAAAGTATATTTATCTTTTTGCATTGCATTACTAATTTCCATTGTAATTTGTTCAATATTAATCTAATTACATAAGCAATCGTTGTTGATGACCAGTATTTTCATCCATGGCTGGTATTAGTACGGGATTAGTTATGGGAACTCTTTCCGATTCAAATATCCTAGGCAACAGGTCAACCATTCTATTTTCCTTACTGCTAATGAAACAAAGATTAGCATCCAATTGAGACAGTTCAACTAATTATTCACCAGGCGATATACGTCAGTTCAGTCTAGATAAAATTGTTAGAGCGCGGTGGTCTGTGTATCTTACCACTACACCTCCTTCTATACCTATTTGAGAACAGGCCACACGACCGAAGTTAAGTTGTTCTGGATATTACACATGCCTTCCTCCGAGGGAGTGAGTCATCTAGAGATTATGTCTATCTTTTTTCGTACTTTTGTCACTAGGTCATGCTGCACCAGTATACTTTGACAGCGTTGAAACAGACGTCAGAATAAATCGTCTAAGGTTGAGTATACTCTGGAGCTGACAAGGGAGTATCTAAAAGCATAGTTTTGATCTTTTGATACGATCCTCTTGCGCTTTACGCCAGTGGAACTCGTTGGAACTGCGTACTGCTAAGGCACGGAGTGCTTTAGGTGAAGTTGGAAGGAATAAATACGTTTTTACCTATCATATGAAAGTGGCCTGCAATAGTTTCGCTACGACATTCATAGAGTTTCACACACTGATGGAAGTATGGAAAAGAGTTCAGGGGAACTAAATGTTATGATGTTGAAGATGGTATTTGCACATTACAATCTGCCCAAAAGTCTGGATCGCCTCGAAAAACGTAAAACAGCTGTGAAACGGTTCAGGGGTACGACAATTGTTCTGGTTTATTGAGTTGCGTCTATTTTACCAACATTACTGTCCAGGATGACATAAAACAGGGGATAATGGTAAACACCACGATGAAGCATAGGAATTAACATAACTGGATGAAGGTACTCAATTCAGTCCTAATGTAGTTGCAGTGGGTACTTAAGATCACGACTAAAGTCCAGTGTAAAACATACTATTTGACACATGATGCATGACTTGGGGCGTTACAGTTCGTTTGGAGGCTCTACTGTTATTTGATGCTAGTTTCGGACGCATTAGTAACATACATGTTGTAGCTTTTCCCCTTCGACCACAACATGACGGCCTTTTGGGATAGTGGTAGTCTAGAACATCCCCTTCAACTTACAGCAAGTGACACTTAAGAAAGTATGTACGTAAGTATATACTTTGCTCGCAAATGAAGTATTTACTCAATTTTCGTGGACTAGTCTAGAACGCCAGAGCTAAGTGTCAACTAATTACTTAGACAAGTACCAATTCCGTCGTCATTGATGCACAAACCCTATACTGCAAGTGGTCATTGTGACCACATTTCCAAGCTCTGTATAGCCAAACTAATGAATAAAACGTACGTACACTACCAATTTACACACCAAGAGCGTAACCTCATTGCCGAACTGGTTGCACATGCATGGGACTAATTAGCGACAGACACAGCCACAACTAAGAAAAAAGATTACTATTGTTGATGAGTTTAATGCTGCCCTCGGTGCACCAATGCTGCACCAAACTGACGAAGGACAGCTAAAGAAATATTGGGAGAACATTGTTGCAATGGCCCTTACTACCATGGGAAAATGAAGACGAAAAGTTCTAAAAACAGGTGGTGGCAGATGAGGAAACGAACCTGACCACATCTGGTTGGTCTGTGCAGTGACGAGATCCTGCCACTAAATAATCTCTATGACAATGAAGCAGATGCAAAAATAGTCCACGTAATAAACGTAAGATAAAAAGGAGGGCCATCCCTCTGTATCTGGACTGCTAAGACTTCTACTCAGGGTTTTTTAGCGCTCCCAAAGAAGGCACAGGAGTCAGGCAACCACGCTGATTTGATTGAACAGCCACTGTTGTCCGGTAGCAACCCTTGTAATTTTTCTTATTTTTTGTTTTTAACAAATAATTTCTTTTGAGCCTTTAGTCAGCCGAAGCAATTTAATGCTTGTGTGGCTAAACCGGCTCAATTTTGAACATTACCAGACGTTTAGAGAAGAAGAAATGTCTGGTAAAGGGAGGTACCAACACGGAGATTCGATCCGGGAAACCTCCGATCATCGTAGGGGCCGAAAGATTGTCCAGAATGAGCCAGAATAGTTCCCATAGCCTTGAAGGAGCATGGTAGCCTCTCACGCTACCCTGGCCGGCAGTTCTGGCGGGGACTTACCCAAGGTCGCCTTTCCAGGGGTTCGACCAGATCCGCAAATCTTCAAGCAACCAGGCTGAGCTCTATCACTGCTCAGCCACGATGACCACAGACGTTAAAAGTCTTCACACAGACGTTACTGCATGAAAATACAACTATCATGGGCTGACCCATAAAAACGGGCTTCAACATGTGAAAAGAGGTCTTCAGTACATATTCGTTGTACATTCCCAGGCAACGTCACCTTCCTGTTACGAAATACCTGTCTGTTCATTGCACCGGCTGCACGGATACCAATGTGTGTGAAAGTGTCCGACACTTGCGACATCTGGAAATCTTGCTCTGTATACGAGTTCTCTTACTTGTTACAGAATCTCTATTGCAATGCTGTGAGTTTGTTGCCCACGGCGAAGTGAACGTGCCGTTTCCATAAAGCAGCAATGATCCTGGCGACTCTTGCTACACAACGCAAAGCGGTTTTCTGGAATAACCCCACAGTTACCTACAATTTGTTGGATGCTTCCTGTAGCTAAGTAATTTGCTGCAATTAGTAATTGCTGCATTGTTGGAATCGAATTTCTACGCAGGAAGTATCTTTCCAGTAATAGTGCTATGCCAATGAGGGAAATTGTTTCAGCTTCCTGTAACAAAGCATGAAATGTTATTCAGGATAGTGTTTCTATATGGGAACCAATTCGGCCTCGACGATCTCAGAGCTCTTGCTCATCCTGGATCTTCCCTCAGAGCTTCACTACACTACCAACTTGGTACTTAAGGGTATTCCACAGCACACTTGGAAGATACTCAACCTTAAGGGCTTGCCAGTTCTAATGGGCTTCTCAGACTACTGAATTGGCACTTAAGTATGTACTTTAAGCTAAATGGGTTTCAAGACTACCACTGTTACAGTATGTCACTCAAGTTGAGCGGAGAAAACGGGAGACTGTGATAACTTAATTGGGGGAAATTACAATGCAAAAGGGTTTAACAATGCTAGAATGGCATGAGGCAGTCCAACAACAAAAGACTTGGCAATGTACGACACAGAGACTATTGGTAGGCTGACGCATAAAGTTGAACCATATTACTAATTACCTTGGTGTTAAATAGTGCACACACCCACGATTAACAAACCGGGAGTGACCCAATAATCAACAAGATTAAAAGTGTAACTGACATAGAACTCCCCGTGACCACTCACGCCTGTGTGGATCACAAAATTAACATAACATACATCTAGACACACGCTAGTGTGTCGCACCAAGTTGGGCAACAAACATCACAACAAACGTACATCAATTCAATTGTCGAGGTTGTAAACCATTGTAGCACGACGCCATAGCGTCAGTGTCTTATAGCCTGAAGCATAGTTGAGCACATTTCAGGTACTTGGGGAAAAATAAGAATGCGGTATAAAAGCTTAAATTGTGCTGAAATCGAGAGCAATGACCCACATGGCAAAAATTAACTCGTGTAGGAATGCCAGCTAAGCTTTCAATGCAAAATCTAACCCTCATTAACGTTGAAAATGTGTTACTACTAGCTAGCTAGTCCGCTCATCCTTATGTTAAATCCCACAGGATGATTATTCATCTATACCGAGATAACGGGAAGGCTTCCAGCTATGAAATTGGACGAATGGGTGCAGTACAATACGAACTGCGTAGCTTTTATGGTTTGAAGCCTGGGGGCGCAACGGGAAAAGTGTGGGAGGGCGCTTAAGTACGAAAATATTGTTATAACCATTGTTAGTATTGTCGGCATCGTCTCTCATTGGACGGCCAACGTTCGGACAATGAGAATGTGTATACTGAAGTGCGTGCCTAGACACACACTAGTGTATCACGATAAATCTAAGCAACGTTGTAAAGAAATTGTAGTCACGTCCAATTCACGAAAAATAAACAAACTGTATAAACAAAGCAAAATAAACAAAGCCAAAAACTGATGCAGAGGCCACCAAGTTGAGAGTGGTTGGGCCCTTCAAAGGAGTGATATCAACACACCAAATTTAACTACATAAAACAAACTACAACAAAATTAAAACCAAACCAAAAACCTATAAAGAGGTGACCAAATTGAGAAATGTTCGGCCTATAGGCAAAAGGTAGTAGTAAATTGTTGAAAATCAATTTCTTGTTGACGTGGCACTTTATTACACATCTGTACGGTAATGAAGTTGAGTCAATGCACAATTTAAAAAAAAGGAGTGATATCATATCAAAAACCAAAACTGGTAAAAGGGGCTGCCAAGTTCCGAATGGTTCGGTCCTTCAAAGGAGTGATATCAACACACCAAACACTCGACAACTTAATCGCACCGAATAATACTTGGGACGTTAAATGAAAACTTGAACATGGCAACCGAAAGTAGCAATGTTCTAGTTTTCATTTAACCTTCGAACTATTAGTCGGTGCGATTAACTTGGCGATTTTTTTTTGGTGTGTTGATATCACTCCTTTGAAGAGCCGAACCATTCGGAACTTGGCGGCCCCTTTTACCAGTTTTGGTTTTTGATGTTTATACAAAAGATACAAGCCCGTTTGTGCCAACCCAAAGTGAAACTTCCTATGGACACAAAGGAAACGCACAATATGGCAAGCAGAGCGCTGGTACCGAACCTATGCATCCACTAGTAACGATACATAAAGATACATGAAAGAATACAATACACACTGAAAAATAACCCGGAAAAGTAAGGGTACAACTTTTCCTTATTACTAATATGGTTAAAGGCTTTTGTCGTAGAAAGCTTAGATTACTAGGATATTTAAACTCTAGGTTAGTTTAAGAAGTTGTTTTAGTACCCAGGATAAATAAATATTACACTGGAAACATACAAAGTTGCACGTAACTGCACATGAGGCTATGGTCGTCCTATATGCTCATAAGCATTATCAAAATGCAATATGCGAGTGAGGGAGACAGGTTTAATGAAACAATCCGAAGCTAAATCTGTAGTTGCGGTGGCACCAAAGTAATTAACGTCAAGTAACGTCAAGTAACGTCACTTCGAGTCAATTCTGGTGGGTGGGGCTTCCCGTGGGTGTCAATCTGGTGGTGGGGAAAGTACCATTTACTACCTCTTTTTTTCGTTTTCATCAATCTGGAGGAGGGTGGAAAACTGCTTGGCAGTCATACGTACCTATGCATTAGGAACACTGTTCATTGGATGAGAACAAAGATTTAAAAAAGAAATGGACTCTAGTTCTTTTATCCTCACTGGCAAAGACTTCGACTTTAGATTTACTCTAAATACTTCAATTCATTTTGACCCTCAAAAAAGCTACAAATTGGCGCCTATTATAAGAGCATATACAACATTGATTCAAAAAATAACAAAATTAAATACACCGTAGGTGCTGGTCTAACTTGGCAGAAAGTGATAGTCACCTCTGGGACTAGGAAATTGAAGATTTGAATAAATTTCTCAAAACCTCGATAAATCAAAATGGTCATGACAAGGAAGCCGTTTCGATTCTTCCTAATATAAACACTTTAAGAACCAAGTTGATAATTACTGATTCAAAATAAGAATAGCCTTTACGGGTGGAAAGAGCTTGACTCGAGTTTTGGGGTTTCATTTAGAGTCGAGAAAGTTAAAATACTGTCGAAATAATAAATGTAAACACTATTTTTGTGCACGTTGACATCATTGGAAATTCTTACGTAAATGGTGACACTCAACCACTGTATATTCGTTTTATTAGAATTCACCTCTAGGTTTTTCAAAAGCATGGAATCTCCGCATAATTTTAATCTATTTACCCATTACTATCAGCTTAATCAGAAGTATAAGAGTGTGGCTTATACATTTCAGACCAATGAGCCGTTGAATCTGAATGGCAAGATGCTCACGGTGCTACTTCATTTAAAATCTAAAAATAAAAGGATTCTTCCGTAATTTTATTAACAAAAACTTTAATATTAATAAAAACGCAAACAGTTTAACATCTAGAAACAAAGCTTTCATCAAATTTATAACAACAGCTAGAAAATGGGTGTTGTAGAAGATTATTTAAAAATCAACGAACCTTTAGGGTATGAATCGTCGGTCGAATATTACACATATCACGAATATAATCCCATCTTTGGTACGAATCGCAAAAACGTAAATTCTGAAATCCGAATAAACGTCGAAAACCAAGATTTATTTCTGCACATTGCGAACAGTTACCTCCTGATTAAAAGGTGGTTGTTGAAGGTTGTTGATATGTATACAAAAGATACAAGCCCATTTGTGGCAACCCAAAGTGAAGGACTATGACTCAGCTTATGCAGACGCATTGTAGCTAGTCTTATTAATAATGCTCCCATGTTCATATTTTGTAATATCAAACCATCTAGGTGATAAACAAGTCATTGAGTTAAACTATTCTGGGTTCGGTACCCTAATGAAGGGGCTGCTCACTTACGGCTCAGTGGAACAGCCGGCATTGCTCGGCCAGTGCTGGGCATTGGATAGTGAAGCTTCTGTTGATGCTGAACTAACCAACGACTTGGGTTTCAAACAGCGGCACGCATCCATCTTCGTTGAAACAAGTCCCAATGGAAGTTTTACCTTGGCTATTCCCTTGAAACACATCATGGGATTTTTGAAAATTATGATAAGCTAATTTATGGAACTAAACCTCTCCTCACTTCATGAGGCCAGTGATACAAACGCCATCTTCAAATCCGCAGCCAAAGTAAATCGTAAAGTTGTTCTCAATAGCATTTCTTAGCACATCCCCCACGTTACCGCATCAGTTGAGCAAAAACTTAAACTCCAAAATCTCATAGACAACAGAGCTACGGTGGATTTAGGTTTTAGACACTGGCATAACGATAGATGCGAGGTCCCTCAAATTACCAGCTTCACCTGGTGTGGTCCTGAGTAGAAAAACCTAGATGGAACAGACACGACTCTTTAGTTAAAAATCCATCCATGTTCGACCACTGCAGGTTGCAAGATGCTCACGTAACTCTGAATTCCGAGCAATAGCCGTTTCTTGATTTGAACGCTAATTCTGCTACCGGAGAGTACGTCGGTCTATACAGAATGGTGCAGCAATTTAGGCAGCTTTGCTACGATGCCAACGACTTGAGTTTCGACTTGTTACAGTTCAAGAAAGCTTATCCTCTCGTGGTATTGGATAGTTCCAAACAATCCTAGAGACTTCAGTCGGGAATCGTGGATGTACAAGTCAAACTGAAGTTTAGAGCACCCGTACCGGCTAACAACACCTGTCAATTACTACTCGTTGGCGGCAAGAAAATGAATGTAAAGTTGGGTAGAGGTAAAGTCGAAATTGTTTCTTAAATAATAATAAATAAGATAAGGCGCTCAAAACAAGATCTCAAAAAACGGCAGCTTTTTACCATTGGCATTGCAAGGGCCGATTTGAGCTGGAATTGTAGGGTTGGTGGGAGGGCTGTTGGGGTGGTATCTGTCGTAAATAAAAGAGTAAAACGATGCAAATATTCTAGCTGACCTAATGCGCCACCAGAAGCAAATGGAAGGTTTCGGCTCATAGAAAAAAACTAAACCAAAAACGAAGCAAAGAAATTACCCCGTGGGTAAGGACTTTACTTAAGACCACCCAGAGTTTAATCGACTTAATAAACCTTTAACGAACTTTCATTTAAACGGATTGGCTAGAGTAATGAAAATTCCGAAATTTAGAGGTACTTTTAGTAAAGACGCACTTCCATTAATACTTAGGCCTATTGGTGAAAACGGAATCGTAAACTTGAAAGATTACCACGCTGGAGACGGAAGTCACTGGGTGGCTTATTCTACCATTTCAGGTGAACCCTGTTATTTTGATAGTTTTGGCAACATGGGCCCTCCCCAGTCAGTGGTTAACTACTTGGGGCTGTGAAAATACAATTACGAATGCGTACAAAACTTTGACCAGATTTGGTGCGGTCACTTTTGCCTATTTTTCCTAAGCGCCTTCTCTAAGGCTCGTAATTATGAAGCTGTTTTAGATAGGATGAGATGAGTCATCTATTGAAAAGGGATGTGCAAATCTAACTGGGAAGAAATGTCTTTACGTATGAAAATCTTCGAGTGTGTGTACCGTGATGGGGGAATCTTTTTCTATTTTGTAAGGAATGTCAAATGTGTTAGTTATCGAATGCTCGTCCTTTATTTTAGTTAAAAAAGGTTTTTGTTCCTGCTTTACATTTAGCAACATTGCTTTACGAATTAAACCAGAACTTGTACTTATGTAGCTCACAAAAGATCCGGAATTAACGAACCAATCAACTTTTTTATGCAAAAGGCTTTTCATGCAGAAAGTGATTATCATGAAACAATTTTCGTGCACAAATGTCTTCATTGCCCCGTCACTAGGTAAAGTCGGCTAAATTAGATTTCTAATTGGTTTGTTTGCGGCATTGAAGTATACCTTCTGGTCGTCTTGTATCAAGAAATTGCTGTCAATGAATACTTTAGTAGCAAGATCACTCGGTAAAGTAGATAGTTTTTGCTCATCCTGTAATAGGCAATTCCTGTCAATGTACACTTTTGTTGCCGCGTTAGCAGTGTGCCGGGAAAAAGCTACGTCCTTATTTTCTTTGCGTTGAAATTTCCGTTAGACGCATCTACGTACAATGTGTTTTTTCGATGCTAGAAGCGGTGGAAGCCAACTCGTCGGAGAGAAGAGTAATGGGTAGAGGCAAGTCGGCTTTAAGTTTCAGAACGTCCGTAGCTAGAGTACCGATCTGAGAATAATTTACTGTATCTTCAGGTGAGATAGTGGCTCCTACTTAAGCTAAATGCTTGCTTTGCATATCGTTCTTTTTTGGGGGTTAAAACTTATTCTAGTCCTGGCTGACCTCTCGGACCAGCTCCAATCGTTTCGTCCTCGCCAACTCTAGCCCTTTTCAATGGTTGTCCAAATTTGTTCACTGACATCCTTTTTTAAAATATGTGAAATTTCAAAATGTGCAGACCCATCGAAGAGACTTTTAAACTATGTATATAACAGAAGGAATAACCTCAAAGTAAATAATACATGGAATAACCTCAAAATGTCTCAACCATCCTGGCAAACGAATCTTTCCAAACTCTTGCAAAAATACTTGCTGAAAGCTAAATATGAGAATGGAATCAATAACGGTGTGAAGTTTTCCCTCCATACAGTTCAAAGATTTAAAAGGGTTCAGGGATTCCTGTTTCGGATGTAAGGTCAAAATATAAAGGTTGGATATCACCCCCAGAAACTCAAAAACTGTTAAAAAATCTTATACGGTATATCTGTACAAAACTAGAGATCGATTTTGATGACCAAAAATGTCTGTCTTTGACTACGTTCAACTATACCAAATCTATACACACGGATTCTCCCTGTTACCCCTCTTTTTAAGAGATGAACGAAGGTAAAGGAGACAAACCCCATGTAATAGAACATTCACAAAACTAAAGGGAAACTTAACAAACATGTTATCGACAAACCCTGGTTTAACTTGCCGTCTTACAATGCTTTAAACCTGACGGCAGTCACTGGGATAATTACCATGGTGTATGTTACTGGTGATTATCCCAGCAACGTGAAATTATGATGCAATGTAGACTTTGGAGTAGCTCATTCCAATACTTCCGACAAATTTATCGACGAAGACTTTTTGGGTTTGGTACCTCCGTAAACATTTTTAAAAATGTCTGAATAAAAAAAAATGCCATAGAAATTAAAAACTAAGACTTTTTCCTACCTAAGGAAAGATCTAAAAATTATCCCTTTCTTCCTTCAAATATTAGATGTCTAATTACAGGGCCTGCAAATTGTGGAAAAACTAACTTAACGACTACAACCAGTTATTTATTTACAGTAAAACTTTATGTCAATCAAAGTACAAATTTTTGCAGTCTGTATTCGCCTAGTGAGAAGACATTGTCAATTCCCCTTAATTTCAGTCTCGCCGCATATTCAACTCCAGCTCAAGCTCCTATAATGCGAATTCCTCCCGAAATTCCTTCCAAAACCGAATATGAATCTACGAGCACCGGTCGTAATGTCGATCCTACTTATTCTCACCATCACATCACACCAATCACACCAACTGCTAAACATTTTATGGTAATTTTTTTGAACATCCCAAGGAAACAGACTCATTATTCGGGCTACAGTATGACACTAAAAAAGGTGAGCTGACTACGGTGAATGAAATGGTTAACATTTTTGAAAATAACATAGTGGTCGGTGGGAAGCAGTATTTGGGAAGATGGGGGCTTCGGAATTAACAAGTTTTTAAAGAGTTGAAAGAAACCTCATATACACCAGAAATTGAAGCAGCTTATGCAGACTTGTTAAAAAATACTAATGCCATTTACCACGACAAGGACCCAGCTACTCTTAAACCCAAATCTGATTGTAGTGCCAAGTAGAAGCCGATTATCACTCCGATTTGGGGAGACATGAAGCAGAAGGGGAAAAAGGAAGGGCATAGTTAAAAAAGCGGGAATTCGAGCAGAGTCAGTTATCTGGACACACGCTAGTGTGTCACGGCAAGTCAGGTAACAATCATCACAAAAAACATCACATCAATTCAATTGTCGAGGTTGTAAACCATTGTAGGACGGCGCCATAGCGTCAGTGTCTTATATCTTGAAGTATAGTTGGGCACATTTCAGGTACTTGGGGAAAAATAATAATGCAGTACAAAGCTTAATTGTGCTGAAATCAAGAGCAATGACCCACCTGGCAAAAATTAACTCGTGTAGGAATGCCAGCTAAGCTGCTTTCAATGCAAAATCTGACCCTCGATAACGTTGAAAATGTGTAACTAGCTAGATAGCTAGTTCTATTCCGCTCATCCCCATTATAATTTCCATAGGGTTATTACTCATCGATACTGAGATAACGGGAAGGCTCCCAGCTATGAAATTGGACGGATGGCAGCAGTACGATACGAACTGCAAACTTTTATGGTTTGGAGCCTAGGGGTGTAACGAGGATGGCATGGGATGGCGCGTAAGTACGAAAATATTGTTATAACCATTGTTAGTATTGTCGGCATCGTCTCTCATTGGACAGCCAAAGTTCGGACAATGACAACGTGTATACTGACCTGCGTATCTAGCCACACACTAGTGTAGTACAATAAATCTAAACAACGTTACCAAAGAAATTGTATTCACGTCCAATTCACGAAAAATAAACCAACTCTAAAAACAAAGCGAAATAAACAAAGCCAAAAACTGGTGAAGAGGCCACTAAGTTGAGAGTGGTTCGGCCCTTCAAAAGAGTGAAATCAACACACCAAAACTAACGAAATAAAACAAATTACAACAAAATTAAAACCAAACCAAAAACCTATAAAGAGGTGACTAAGTTGAGAATGGTTCGGCCTATAGGCAAAAGGAAGAATCAAATTGTGGAAAACCAATTTCTTGTTGACGTGCCACTTTATTACACATCTGCACGGTAGTGGAGATGAGTCTTATAAACAATTTTAAAAAAAGGACTGATATCATATCAAAAACCAAAACTGGTAAAAGGGGCCACCAACTTCCGAATGGTTCGGCCCTTCAAAGGAGTGATATCAACACACCAAAACATTCGCAAACTTAATCACACTGAATAATACTTTGGACGTTTAATGAAAATTTGAACATTGCTACCAAAAGTAGCAATGTTCTAGTTTTCATTTAACCTTTGAACTATTAAGCAGTACGCTTACCTTGGCGAATGTTTTGGTGTGTTGATATCGCTCCTTTGAAGGGCCGAACCATTCGGAACTTGGCAACCCCTTTTACCAGTTTTGGTTTTTGATATGACAAATATTACCATGCTCCTAACGACTTGATAAAGAGACTCAGGCTTTTGTTTAAATGTACTATGGCTAGCCATGATAGACATAGAAACGAGATGATCGAAATTTTATCAGAAATACAGCAAAAACAAATCATAACTGCTCGGGAGAAAAGGGTGGATAATCAAATTTCGGTTTAAATTTAAACAATTATATATAAAACAAAGAACCAGTAAACAAAAAATATCGAGCTGAGGTACTGTGTCAAATGCAAACATCACGCTGTTAATTGTCCAAGCCATCTGTTATTATAACCTCAAAAAATAACAGACATATCGAAATCGTATTTTGTGAGGTATGTGGAACGAAAATAGCTTCCTTTATCAAGTCTGGGAAAGGAATCGTAAACAAAGTCATAGATACGTTACCGCTCAAAATGCAATTGCCTGGCTACCAGTACTATGGCTCGGGAACAAAAGTGGAAAAAAGATTGGCTAAAGGAGATCCAAAGGAGGGAATTAATAAACTAGATGAAGCGTGCAAAGAACACAATATAGCTTACACTGAGAGCTCAGACTTGAAAGATCAGCATGCTGCCAGAGAAATTCTCATTTCCAAAGCTCAAAGAGTGAGAGATGACCCTTCTCTGACGTGGTGGGAAAAACTAGCCGCTTCGATCGTTAAGAAAATCATGAAAAAGAAACTAAGGTTCGGTAAGGGAAATAAAAAAAATGGATCAACTCGTAAAAGAACTTCACAAACCAACACGAAAAAATTTTTCGAGACAGAAAGTGATTGTACTGGACCTAAACGATCTATGGCAGTCTGACTTGGTGAAAATGATACCTTACGCTAACCTCAATAAAAGGTTTAACTACCTACTTACTTGCCTTAATGTCATATCCTAGTTTACTTGGGCTATTCCCCTTTAATATAAATCTGATATAGACGTTACCGAAGCTTTCAAGAAGATACTCGTAGAAGTGACACATCCTAAAAATTTACAAGTCGATTTGGCTAGTGAATTTTACAATAAAGACACCTCCTAAAAATTTACAAGTCAATGTAGCGAATTCTATATAAAGACTTCAAACCACTTCTCAAGCATCACAACATCAACATGTACTCTACGCACTCAGAGAAGAAAGCAAACATGGTAGAATGTTTCAACAGAATCCTGAAAACTTGGATGTGGAAAAGATTCACCGGCTGAGGAAATTATAAATGGGTAGATTTTATCGACGAGTTAATTTCCCAGTACAATGACACCGACAAGTCTACTACGAAGCTGAAACCGAGGGAAGTTACCAGGCGGCACGAAACGTTATTTAGACAAGCAAAATCAAAAAAACCCAAGTTTGCCATTGAATATAATGTCAGAATTTTTAAAGTCAAAAAAATCTTCGAAATCTCCAAAATTTTACTAACGGAGTTTTCACAAGTGCAAAAACCTGAACCGGTAACTTATCTTTTAAAAGATTAATCGGACGAACACATTCTCGGAGGCTTCTATCAACTGGAAATAAAAAAATTATTTTTTTGCAGATGAAGTACTACGTAGGAAGAAAGGAAAAGACGGAAAAATGCTCTACTTCATTAAGTGGAAGGAATACGATTCAAAATTTAAGAGTTGGATGGAAATCACTAGGAGTTTATCCGCTTAAATAAAATGCATTATCCAGTCTGAACTGGGGTAACGAAAACCTGGCACCCACTAGGATTACTAAGTCACTATGCACGATGCCACACCCAATAATGAATGGAGGTTTGTATTTGTGTCAAAATTCGACTTTGAGGCGGTAGTTTTTTTAGTAGAATGAGTAATACACGAAGAGGAGATGCTTTATTTTGTCAAGGTTACGATTCCAAGTACAACCATTGGACGGACCACATTAGCAGTTTATTCTCATCTGAATCTATACATTAATTTTGTTTCATTATTTTTTTTTCTTTTAGCAGCAGCCATTTTCTCCAACCTAACTCTTCTCTATTCGGTAGTTTCTGTCACACGTTTCTTACGTTTAGCAGTGGCTCTTTTCCTCTTATTAGCCACTATTTTTTTTTTCTTCGTTTCGTTTTATTATATCACCGGTCGATGCTTCTTCCTCCTCATCTTTCACGAAGCTCACTCTTCAGCTTTTTCATTCTCCATTGAATCGATTATGTCATTTACAAAATTGTGTGCTATGCCAGTTCTGTAGTGACGGTGTGCTAACATATTTATTCTGTCGTCCAGCACGATCTCTTATCGTCGTATGGGGATATGGATGATTTCGAAATTTCAACCGTGGCGAGCTGATTATCCTTACTTTGAATGGTTTTCCACGTAGCTTTCGACATTGCTTTCAGAAATAGTGCTTTTTTTTGACTTCGTAACTGAGACTTTTTTGGATAAATGCTTTACTAATCCCTTTAGTCTTTCTAATGCTCTCTTCCCCTAATAAAACTGAGTACATTTTTGCTTTCAAACCTACAAATTCTTTCACCGGGATGCCAGCCGTCTCATCTTTCATTTTCCCCAGGACTTGTTTGTTTTTAATGCTGTGTAGAGGATGTGACGGATCGGAATTGCTGGTGTTTAATCTTTTGTGGCTCTGTTTTCATGTCCCGGTAGAAATCATCAGTCTCTACCTCGTTGAACATACTGTTAGTGTAATCCAGTCCCTGGCTTATACCCCTATAGGAATTTGTGAGTGGACGGATGAAACCTGTTACAGTGGTCAGAAACATTATAGTAGATTAAAAAAAAAAACAGAGGTAGACATCTGCGAAACTTAATCCAAATTTTCCAGCCGCTTGGTTCCAATATGGCCGTTTTTTCGATGAAACATACCTTATGCATTCAACCGTGTTATCGGATTCCACAAAAGTTGTATCGGCTTCTTGATGATTAAAACACGTCTGTAATCAAATCACCTTTACAATAACACTAAACTTATGTAAATATGTCAGCCGAAAGTGGTTTAAAAAAATATGTTGCATGCAAATCAATGCAAAAACACACAGTACTACTTTAACACAACAATTGTTTTTATAATTAGTCTAAAAAAACATGAAAACATTTACAGAGGTTAGCAATAAGTGCTTTTCGAAACAAACAATATGGAAAGAATGGCTCACCACCTTTCAGAAAATCGTAAGCATATTCATTTTGGACTATTAGAGGGGTCGCAAGAGCACTTTGAATTCGAAAACCAGCATACGCTTTTGTCGTTATGCTGTTACCTCTTCACCTTTAAATGGGCATAGGATGATCCCAATCTAAGTCCATTTTGGGGTATTAGAGGGCTGGCAAGAACACTTCGAATTCGGAAACTACCTTGCGCTTTGCCACTATGACATTACCCTTCACCATTACGTGGGCGTAGGACGGCCCCTACCTAAGTTAAACGATTTCGGTTAGAATTGATATCCATTCCCGAAGGGAAGTTGTTTGCTGCAGAAATCAATAGGTGCATATTGTAGCCTTCTAAATAATGGAAGATGATCGGGATAGTATTTATGCTCCTTGCCTCCAGATTGCATTTTACGTGAGAAACACTTCTTAACTTTCTTCAGTGAGAAATCATCTTTAAGCATGACTTTGTTGCAGTAGTAGCAAGTATTAGCTTTGAAGAACTGAATTTCATCTTGGGCACTCGTCATCAGAGGTTTTAGCCACGATAGAATCCTGGTGCACTTGTTAATTTCGATATTCATACATTCGTAGAACTTATCCATTGCAACTTAGCCAAGGTAGAATTTTTGACTCACGATTTCATATTCCGGGCCAACAACCACGTATCCAAACCTAGTAGGTGAATGAAAAGTTACTTTAGTAGCCCAACTCAAACATGGATCAACGCTACTAGTTTGTATGGGTCAGATCATACATAAGAAATATGCGTAAATTATCGAAGGTGAGGATTGCATCTGTCATAGTGTTGAAATTTTAACGTGTTATTGCCAGGTGGTAGGAAAGTGAATACTTGTTCCCTGTTCAGTCTCACACATTTACCGATGTGTTCCATCGTGGATCGTTCTTTAGTAAACACCACACAGTAGTCACGACAGTTAAATTTTCTATGTGTTCCAACAACTTGAAATCGGAGTATCGTATCAATGTCGAGGATGCCACAGTAATGTATATTTCCTTTTTCGTCGGCTATTAGTAACAAGTCAATTACTGCTCCTCCCACGCTTTTATTCACTCTCACTGGATGTAATCCTATCGCGCCATTGTACAAAATTACGTGAATGGACAAATTGTTAGCTCGTTCGAAGGAATCAATTTGTCATAAAGTCACGGGGAACTTCAACATGGAATGGTCTACAGTATTCAAAAATTGTTCGTAATATTGAACCTCGGTTTCGTAGCACTTCATTTCAGCGGCTATTTAAGAACGCACTTTTCGTCAGAATTTGCCACATTCACTATAGCTACGGATTTTTGCGTAATGCCTTTGGTAAGGATAAGAAAGAATTAGGATAAAAAGGGTTGATTTTTGCAACTTTTACAAGTATACTGCAAACTTGGCACAGATTTTGTCACAGACGCTATTTGTAAAGCAACTATTCTTAATCAGGTTTTTGTCTCTAACATTACTGTTGACAAGGGTTGTATTCCAACAGACTTCTGGGTTGAAAAATATAAACTCTTCTTGTACACACTGTCATTACAAGACTTAATCAAAGAATTGTAATGAGGACGCTACACTGGTTGAGTCGTAGTCACATGTGCCAGCATATTTTTACAAACAGATCAGTGATGAAATTGTCACCCCACTTGCGTACATTTTCGCTTTGACTGTTGTTCCATGTAAAATAACGGAGCACATTATAATGTCTTCCATGATGCACTATCTTTTGGAACATGAAATTATTAGATATGAATAA
This sequence comes from Lithobius niger, assembly GCA_023313725.1. NCBI lineage: Eukaryota > Metazoa > Arthropoda > Chilopoda > Lithobiomorpha > Lithobiidae > Lithobius > Lithobius niger. The sequence continues at coordinate 47,616 of JAHWFP010158696.1, read as the reverse complement.
AACACTAAGCCAGTAGCACAGGCGACAAATCAACATACTTATATTTCGGTATCAACCAAGATATTGAAGCAATACCTTTTTCAGAGATAAACTATAAAAGATAAAAAGTTAAAAACAACACACATAACAGTATTCATGTTTCCGCCATGTTGGATTTGTTGCCCTGCATGCTGACACTAAAATACGAAAATAGTAGGCATGAGCCGAATATGCATTCGATGTTACACCTGTTTCACTTAAAAGGGGGACTACGTTTACAAATATCTCTGGATGCATTATTTTAGCATGATTACTTACAGGAACGTGTGTGTCGCTTGAGGGCTGCGTGTGGAATGAGACAGGGAAGTGACGTGTGGTTAGAGAAGGGAAGTGGCAAACCATTGCCAGAGTAGAGAGTGGAAGCAATCGAATAGTGGAATACACAAATAAAATATTAGTAACTAAATAACAAAAGGGGAGGGGGAACAAAGGGAGAAGAAGTGGAAGAGGAGACAGAACAGACAGCTGCAACAAAAAAGACGAATTTATGTACGAGATGGGGGGTTAAGGGTGTAAGATTTTGGCCCAATGGGATGTCGGGAGGACGTGGTTAGTAACAGTATTGCCTCGTCGAAAGATTTCGTAGGCTTCAAGGTTCAGTCTGGTCCTGTAGAACTTTTGGTTGCGGAGAATTTTAATATTGTTAAAGTCAGGTTTATGGCCAGTTTGTTTCTGGTGACGGTACAAGGAACTTGAATCTTTCAGGCAGTTCAGATCGGACTTGTGATTATTGAGCCTTTGTTTGAGAATTATAGTGGTTCCGACGTAGGTGTGGCTGCACCCTCCGCATTGAATTTCGTAAATGACCTTTTTTGGGGTGTCCTGGTCTTGGGTGTGAGTACATTTCTGCTTGAGAGTGATGAGATTGACTTTTCCGTGGGTTGGAGAACTTGGAGGGCTGGACCGATGGTGTGATGGTAGGTGTGGCGTATCTTGGTTGTGTAGTTATTGTAGGTGTTGGGTGGTAAATTGTACCATTTTGGTTGCGTATAACGTAGCACAGTGGGTAGGGGAAGGCTGTTCTGTAAATATTTATGTCTGATGTAGTTCATCTTTTTTGGAATGTCGGTAGGGTCTGAGGGTCTGATGGTAGCGCCATCCAGGGGCAAGGTGAGACGCCACAGTCTCCCAAAAAAATTTTTTACCGTGCTTTACAACATCTTTTAACACGGCAAGATCCTTTTTAGATACAGTAAATTTCTTTTTATAGAACAGATCAAAATATTTTTTTTTCTTTTTGACATGCAACAACAATAAATATTTATTATTTTCAATATTTACAGAACTTTCTCTTTTCAGAAAAACTTCGATTAAAACTTCTTTTCAAGAAAAAAATCCGAAGACAACTGAAAAGATGGTGTCAGTCTCACAGTTGGAGCCTCTGTGGGACCTTTCTTATTCTTTTCGACCACGTAGGTTTTAACGTTGGTTCAACTGCAGGCAGAGAACCAGATGGCTATCTTCTCTTGTAGCGGCGAGTTGGGACTCCCACTACAGATCATGGTGAGCCTCCCACGACAGGAGGAGAACATGCTGAGCCTCCCACGACAGGAGGAGAACATGCTGAGCCTCCCACGACAGGAGGAGAATATGATGTGCCTCCCACTACAGGACGAGAACATGTAGCACCCATGACAGGTGGTGTAGCACCCATCACAGGTTAATGATGCTTCCTAATGGAACCAGGTGGAGACCTGGCACATTGCTGCTTGGATGGTGTGGATTGACGTCCAAACCCTTGTTGAGACCTTTGAAGAAATCCTGGCGTTACTGGCATCTTTGGAAGAAAACTCATTCCCAAACTTCTTCTCGAAGGAAACCTTGAATCATGTGAAAAAGTGCTGTTATTTGACTCTAAAGGTACAGAATGCTGAGCATGTACAGAGACCCCAAGCTCCGATTCAAGAGAACTCTGCACTTTCTCAGCTGGCATTAGCGTTGGAATGGCTAACTTCAACTGTGAAAAGTGGCGGCACTACTGTTCGCAGAGAGAATTGCAAGGCGCGATCCTATAAATCCCGTGACTTTCAGAAGCGACGACAGTACATTTTAGCCAATATGCCGAGCCCGTGGTCTGAAGTATCTAGCCCAGACGACATTTCCAGGTAGAAACTTTGGTTTTCTTGGTTTATGTACGTATGGTTGTCGCTTTTCAACAGTCTTTCGCAAATTTGGTTTTAATAGGTCCAATGCGGTTTGTAAGTCTCTCCCATTTAGAAGAACGCATGGCTTCTATCTCATCGTTGTATGCGGCGTGACCCCATATGCGAGTAAGAATCTAGCCAGCGTTTGCTCGTATGAAGCACCTGAACCCAATTCAGCTTTTACTGAACGTTTAAAGATTTGTACTAGATTTTCTGCTAAACCATTGGTGGAAGGATTATAAGGAGTGCCAGTTATGTGTTTACTACCATTATCTTTCATGAATGTTGCAAAACTGGAACTGGTCTACTGCGGGCCATTGTCCGTAACGAAAACCAGGGGTAGCCCCTCGCCGACGAATAAGTTTCGCAACACCTTAATAGTATTTTCAGAAGTAGTAGAATTCATATAAAAGATTTCTGGCCATTTAGAAAATGCACATACCACAACTAGATACATTCTTCCCTATGAATAATATCTCTGTAATGTGTAGTGCAGTGGCAAGCCGGACCACTGCACTGTGACTGAGGTTGATGCTAATGACCAAGCTGTCGACGCGCCATTAAGCCTCATTCCCCTCCCACTTAATTTCACAAAAATCTGCGTGCAACCTGTCCCAACATGCATGAGGCCATGGCCACACTGACGTGGGAGCTTGTTTATTCTCTTCTCGGTCTTGTTGGCAACTGTCGCATGATTTTACCAAAAGTTTCAGTTCGTGGTCTAGCTTAGGCCACCAAACATGAGAATGAGCCAAAGCTTTCATACAGACTATTCCACTATGTCCAAGATGTAGGTCTTTAAGGATTTGCGTTCTTAAAACCTTAGGGATTACAGCTCGGCTCCCCCAAAATAAACAATTTGGCTCAACACTTAATTCATTCTGCCTTCTTACAAATGGTTTTAATTCTAAGCCAACCTTGTCTTTTTCTGGCCAACCCAACCTGGTACAACAACACTTTGGAAAGAATAGGGTCCTGCTTAGTACAATTCTCTAGCTGCAAAGGCAAAACAGGAATATTATCAATTTGCTTCAAACTCATGACTCTAACAGTATCTTTCTCAATTTTCGTCTTCTTGCTGTTACTTAAAGGCAACCTCGATAAAGCATCTGTTGTTACATTTTCAGAACCTTTAATATGTTCTATATCATACACAATGCCCATCTTTGTATATGAGCTGCAGCCATTACAGGTATAGCCTTAACTGGGTTAAAAATCCAAGTTAACGCTTGCTTGTCGGTACAAAGAGTGAACTTACGACCATATACATACTGCTGAAACCTTTTCACACCAAAAATATTGCTTAGAGCTTCCCGATCTATTTGAGCATAGCCCCGTTCCGCTGAAGTTAAGGTTCGAGAAGCAAAAGCGATCAGCCATTCTTCCCCATTCGGAAAAACATGCAAAAGTTCTGCTCCCGCCCCATAGGGCGATCCATCGCACCTCGGCTTCAGTGGCAACTTGTCATCGTAATGAGCAAGCAATCTGCTGTTCAAAAAAACAAACTTCAATTTTTGAAAGCTTTCTCACAAAAATCGCTCCACAACCAAGGTGTGTTCTTTTTCAACAGGTTGTTAAGTGCATAAACGATTGAAGCCATTTTGGGCACAAATTTTTAATATTGATTTACAAAACCCAAAAATGAACGCAACTGCTGCTGATTACTAGGACTCGGGCATTCTTGAATACCCTCTAATGTATCGGGAAGGTTCATAAGACCTTTGCTAGTGATCTTACCCGCACTGCAGCCAATAATACACTTGCTTCTCCTTAGCCGAAGACCACTATCCTGCAGTTTACCAAGTACAACAGTCAAATTGGCATCGTGTTCCCCATTTTTCCCAGCAACCAATACATCATCAACAAAAGATGTGGTTTTATCACAGTCCAGTAATATTGTTTCCATTCTCTTTTGGAAAATACCAGGACTGACTGAAAATCCTAATGGAAGGCGATTCCAAGCATATAACCCTTTTATGGTAGAAATTGCTAAAATAGGCTTTGACACTTCATCCAATTCAATTTCTAAAAATGCATCTGTCAAATCTAACTTTGAAAATTGGCCACAGCCTGCTAAATTTGAGAAAACATCTTTCCCCCTGGGGACAGGATATAATTATGTTACTACCTGCCCCCTGACTTGCTTCAATGGGTGAAATTATGCCTGCTTCCTGTAGCCTACAAAGCTCCTTTACAACTTTATCTCTCAAAGCTAGGGGAATGGGTCTTGGTTTACAGTAGTTAGGGGGGGGGGGGGAATTGAGGTTTAATGGCGCGTCGACAGTAGTTAGGTACACAGTTGGGCTTCAAAATAACATGTGCCCAATCTTTAAGTTTTCCTAAACCTGGCTTAAAAAATTCTGGAAATCTTTTTGCAAGGTCATCATCTTCAGAAAATGATTTTACTTTACCTGGTTCCAGTGCGTTAACGCTTTGAGTTATTTTGCACTGGTTCACTTTAAACAACTGTCTCCAGTTCATTCCAAAAGCCTCAATACAGTCCTGGCCAAAAAGTGGCACATCTACCTTAATAAAAACGAGTTGCAGTGTTGTAAAACGGCCCCCTGACCCACCAGACGGCTACCTTACCCAGACGGACAAACGTGTAATAATAACACTAACAATAATGCGTTGATTCTGCGTTGATTGTCAACAACAACGTATTTACAAACATGCACACTACCTCTGGATGGCAGCGCTCAGCGCGGTTTACACTACCTCTCACTGGATGCCAACACAGTCGTCAACACCGCCAGATTGGGACTTTTCAAGTTGACTATTATAAGTACTAATCATACAAAAACTCCAGAAGCGTAAAGGGACCCATCAACTTCCTTGAAATTGCATTACGATTGCTCTCTTCTCCTTTTCTCCCCAACCCCCTCCCTCCCTTTCCTCCGGCGTATTGTCTGCACTGTGAAACACGCCGTCGGTTCCCGGGTTGTCGTTGTGGGCAATTAAAATAAAAGTATTAGTGAAATTCGGTTAAAAATTGAAAACAAATGACAAAGGCAGCGGGTAAAAGTTTCGACTTTCCTGTAAAAAAGCGTATTTATTTATTTACGGTAGAAATATTCATATGAAAGTGAACGGAGTCTGGGTCAGGGGTCATCAGCGTTTGGTAGCCAGTCATCAGCGCAAACCGAAAACGTAACTTTTAACGGATAAAACAATGCTTCACGTACTTAATATTAAACCGCTGGCTAAAGGTTCTGTCGCTGTAGATGATTAAAATTAAAGGATTAGTGAAACTCGGTTAAATATTGAACAAATTTAACAAACCCGGAGTGCTAACGATTGACACTTGGCTTTACAAAGGCGTATTTATTTATTTCTGGTGTACAAAGGCGTATTCCCTTTATTTACGGTGGAAAGATTCATATGTTATGGAAGTGCATGGATCAAGGGAGACGCTGATTGAGTGAGCGAAGCAAACGAACATCCTCGTTTCCTAGTCAGAGGGCACAAAAAGACAGACGGGTTACACGCCTTTTGCAACAAACACATGAGAAAGCCAATCGTCCCAATGTTTTAAACGGTGCATCAAACACCACCCGTGCATAGCACTTAAGTGCTTCAGCTAGTTTTTTTTTATAGGAATGACAATTGCTTATAAATTTAAAGTCTTATTTGCAAAGCACACTGAAAGTTGAGCTATACCACAGGACTTAAAATCGTGCTTGGAATAAACTTGCAAAACAATGTTTGTTTTCTTTAATTCAAATGCTTTCAAGTGCTTTGTAAACCATTAAACCATTTCTCGGGAATGATACTCCATTCAGTACCCGAATCAACATTGAACAATAAATCTTCATTGTTTACCTTAACCCAAGTTTGCCACGTCCCTCTTCGGACTGCACCTATGGTTACTGTTGTATGCACCTCTGAGTGATTCTCTGATCCAGTATCAGATTCAGAGGCACTTGTGGTTAGCCTATCTTCTTTTACATAATTTGCTTTTTTAGGCCTCCTCGACCCCCCTCCCTCCTTACAAATCGAGGAGAGATGCACCTTTAAACCACAGGTGAAACATAGTTTGTCTTTAAAACGACACTGAAATTTTTCATGATTTTTCCTACCACAGCAAGTACATTTTACATTTTTGCTTGGATTTTGAGCCGTTTTATTTTTAAGATCAGGCTGAAATTTTTCTTTAAATTTAATTTTATACACCTTCTCCTTACCCATTTCAGAAACACTTCTATGCACAGCTTCCATGCTAATAGCAAACTCTTTGGCCTTTGCCCAAGTTAAATCTGCTTTCCCCAAACATTTGCGTATTGTGGCCTTATCTTGAATGCCAACTGTGAATTTACCCTCAACGTATCATCTAAATATGTGCCAAAATTACAATGTTTTGACAAATTTTTCAATTCAGAAATATATTCCTGAATACTTTCGGACTCCCCTTGCTCCCGTTTCCGAAACCAATAGCGTTTCACAATCTTACTGGGAGTCGGGTCAAAGCTATTTTTCATTAGCTTACATAAATCCACATACGACTTAGTACTAGGGAGTGCCGGACTACATAAGCTGTTAATTAATTTATAATGAGCGGCGCTCAACAAGGACAATAGCATCGATACATGTTTTGTAGCAGCAACATCATGCGCCGTAAAAGAGTTATCTAGCCGTTCAATATAATGAGACCAATCATCTTTACTATTATAGGCTTCAAATTGCATAAATATGGACATGCTACACAAAATAATACACACTAGTACCGGCCAGAATGCTTTGATTAACATGGATAAATTCCCGGTAATTTTTTGGAGTAAATTTTTTTCTAACCTGCTCACCGCTAAATTTAAGTTACGAGTGTTTTGCTTCGTTCGACTTGGCTTCGTTTGATCTTGACCACAGCTGTGCGTAATGGGTCGCATCGCTGACTAGATTCCCTCGCACCACGCCCCCTTTCACTCCCCGCTATTCGACGATGGCTTCCAATAAATTGAGACTTTTGCTGACACACGCTGCATCCACTCTTTTCCGTGTCTATCACCAGTCTATCCTGCTGACCCAGAAAACTACTGATAAGTCCCTTTTTACAGAATTTTGAATTGCCTTTCCAAAAAAAAATTTCGGTTTACTTATATTCATTGTCGGTCTTAGGCTTGCTATTTCCTGATTCCATCCCGTCGCCATTTTGAAGTGGATTCCAGCTAAGCCTATTGTACTACGAAGCAATGATCGACACAAGGCAAAGAATACTGTATGACTGACCTTGGCTTGTCAGTTTCAATAGCTTTTATTGAGACGAGATCAGCTGACCAACGTATCAGCTGATGACAAGCAAACATCGGATATTAGTCTGGATGGTAGCGCCATCCAGGGGCAAGGTGAGACACCACAAGATGAACTACATCAGATATAAATATTTACAGAACAGCTTTCCCCTACCCACTGTGCTACGTTACATGCAACCAAAATGGTACAATTTACCACCCAAAACCTACAATAACTACACAAGCAAGATATACACCGCCTATCACCACACCATCAGTCCAGCCCTCCAAGTTCTCCAATCCACGGAAAAATTCAATCTCATCACCAAGAAACCCGCCACTCTCAGGCAGAAAAATGGACTCATACCTAAGGCCAGGACAACCCAAAAAACGTAATTTACGAAATTCCGTAGGGAAGGTGCAGCCACACCTAAGTCGGAACCACTATAATCCTCAAACAAAGGCTCAATAATCACAAGTCCGACCTGAACTGCCTGAAAGATTCAAGTTCCTTATACCGTCACCAGAAACAAACTGGCCATAAACCTAACTTCAACAATATTAAAATTCTCCACAACGAAAAGTTCCTCAGGACCAGACTGAACCTTGCAGCCTACGTGTTACTAACCACGTCCTCTCTACATCTCACGCTAGGACCCACTGGGCCAAACTCTTCCATCCTCAACCCCCCCATCTCGTACATAAATTCGTCCTTTTTGTTCTATTTGCCTGATTTCTTACCCTTTTTCTTCCCCTGTTCTCCTTCCTCTTCCACTTCTTCTCCCTTTGTTCCCCCTCCCCTTTTGTTATTTAGTTACTATTATTTTATTTTATATATTTTTATATTTTTGTCTACAATTCTCCCTCCCCCCTTTTTCTTTCGGTTTGGCCCCAGTTGCTCCATTTCCCTTCGTTTTGTGTATTCCACTATTCGATTGCTCCCACTCTCTACCCTGGCACATGATTTGCCACTTCCCCTCTCTAACCATACGTCACTTCCCTTTCTCCTTCCACACGCAACCCTCAAGCTGCACGCATGTTCCTGTAAGTAATCATACTAAAATAATGCATCCAGAGATATTTGTAAAGGTATGTCCCCTTTTAGTCTTCTGTATAGCCGTACCGGCTGAGACGACTATTGCAATGACTTTGTCCGTCCGTCCGTCGCTTTTTTCAACTTCGCAACGGTACCAGCTATTGACGACTTGTTTACAACGTTAGATTTAGTGTGGGAAGTTAGTTGAATCACATGGCAAATTCAAACATCGTTACTTCCTTATTGCTAATAGAATTCTTCGTGGTAACTAAATTAAACAATAATATTTGATCGTCGAATTAAAATCCTAAGGTAACACTCAATATAAACAAATGGGATTTAGCTTCGTTTAAAATAGTCTCGTCGCATTGTTGCATGAATTAATAGGCTTACTGTAGAACCAAATTCTCCATTAGGCCTATATCTGCTACTTACGAAATGGAAACTGCATTTTTAAAATTAGGCCTAAAAATGAAAATTGGGTCTAAAATCATGTTACCATGACAACGTCAAGTTGCCACGAGTCGCTGTTGGCTTCATCGACAGCGTCTCTCTGGTTACTTCCCTACTACCACTGATCTATATACGCTACGTTGCGCGTTACGTTGTAACACTATAACTGTGTGCCTGTAGGCACACCGTGTTGCAAAAATGAATAGGCTTACTATACAATCCATATCGCCATTAGCTGCTACTTACGAAATTAAAACTTCTGGTTAAATTTAGGCCTAAAAGCTGAAAATTACGCCTAAAATGTAAAACAGGCCTAAAACCTAATACATTTTTAACCGACAATTTTGATGGCTACTGCTTTTAGATTAGTATAACAGAGATAGCTGTTGTAGTGCATAATGGAGGTGTGTGCCTAAACATTGGAAGTGGAGGAACTGTTCAGAAGACCGGTGCGATTAGGCAGTCGCTGTAGCCGCTTGTTTAAGTGTTATTTTCGTGAAACAGGTGTAATATCGAATGCAATTCGGCTCATGCCTACTATTTTCGTATTTTAGTGTCAGCATGCAGAGCAATAAAGCCAACATGGCGGAAACATGAATACTGTTATGTGAGGTGTTTTTAACTTTTTTTCTTTTATATTTTATCTCTGAAGAAGGTATCGCTTCAATTTCTCGTTGATACTAAAATATAAGTGTGTTGATTTGTCGCCTGTGCTACTGGCTTAGTGTTTTATTCATACTGGTTCTACACATTTTACACATTGAAATTATTAGAAATGACCAATTTGGGTTTCTACCTGGGCGATCAACAACCTGTCAACTGCTGACTTGTCTTGACCACTGGACCAGTGCCCTTGAGTTGGGCATCACTTCGAATATCATTTATTTTGATTTTCGCAAGGCTTTCGAGTCTATAGTGCATTCCAAACTTTTATTCAAACTGGATTGCTTAGGTTTTTCTGGAAAGTTATTAGCATGGATTACGTCTTTTCTTGAGAGCAGACCACAGCGAGCGGTTGTAAATGGCTCCTTCTCCCTCCTGCGGAAATTTCAAGTGGGGTGTCGGAGGGTTCTGTCCTGGGGCTAGTTTTGTTTGTTATTTTCTTGAATGATCTTGACTGCAAAACCGACGACTCCCATCCATTCAAACTTGCCGATGATCTTAAGCTGGGCCGACATCTTCTGACTGGTTTAACTGACTGACTGTTACTCTTAGATGATATTAAGCATGTGTTGAACTGGAGAAATTCGTGACAGTTACACTTGTCATACACAAATGCCAAACTTTCCATGTCGGGGTCGACAAAATTGGCTTACTGTAGGCACTAATAGGGACCTCGGTGTCTGCTTAAATTTTGATTTAAAGTCAAATCATCGCGACACTATTACGAAAAATGCCTTTCGTAGGCTTGCCATTGTAAATCGCTGTTTTTTGTCTGGAAGCGTTCCCATTAGGGTGTGGGCTTTTCGAGTTTTTGTGAGACCACTGTTCGAATATGCAAACCAAGTCTGGTCACCCTCACTTCTGGGTGACATTGACGAGGTCGAAAGGGTACAGCGCAAATTCACAAAGAGCCTGTATTGCGAAATTTACCGTATGATGTACGTTCTTGCCAGAACAGGCGTAACATCACTTGAACTTCGCAGATTGCACGATGACCTTTTCTAACCTTTCAGATTGTTCGTAGCTTCTTGTCAATCGACTTGCCTGTTTTCGAATTCACAGCATATAAGACGACTCGGGGACACCCGTTTAAATTGGAAATCCAATCAGCACGCTGAGAGTGTAGAACAGATTTCTTTTCAGTCTGGGTGGTGTCAGTGTGGAACTCTTTGCCAACAAAGGTTGTTTATGCACACTGCCCTCACCTCTTCAAAACTCTATTAAAGGAGGTTTGTCTTCGGAAGTTCCTGAAACGACCTGCATTTCTGACATAAAGCTACGTAACAGTATAAGTGGTACCTGCCCTTCTGCAATCCTGACCACTTTTTTGTGTGGTTAAACCTGATTTATTATAATTGTGTTATAACTTTCAAATTTTTCCAGCTACTACCTTTATCCTCTAAAGCCTCGTTGGATTTTTTTTTGTAAGCATTTTCCAATACTTCCGACAAGTCAGATTCGTTGTAAACGGTCGTATAGAGGGACCAGAAACTGGGTCGCAAGATGATGGAATCTCTGATAAAATCTATCGCTAAACAGAGTTGATCTTTACAATTGGTCAGTTGATCCAAGCAAGTCCTAATAAAAAGTTCGAACAGATGATGGAGTAGGTGGTTCGCCACAGAAGGATCGGCCCATTTAATTTCTCGGAAATAAATTCGGTGTGTATCATCATGCGCCAACGTGCAACTAACTTCACCTTCAATATGTGTTTTATATATGAAAATAATTTTCCAAAGAAAGAAATTAGACGTTAATTATTTATTGTCTTTGAACACCCTAATATGAGAGCTACAAAAAGGGCAACACTAAAAGTGGTAAAAAAAAATTACGCTTTGATTCGTTCTGTTTTGTTTTATTTGCTCAAGCAACTGAGATTTGATTTTTTATCATATTTCTGGGCCCTACAAGGGGAGTTTCTACCACCCAAACGGGATTTACTACCGACACATAAAGGGTAGTTACTCCAATCCACCAGGGGAGTTACTACCACCCAAGAGGGGAGCCATTACTGGAAATTCCCTACTGATATAGCACCACCCAACTGCACCAAGGCTGGGAGGCCGTCTCATCAAGTCCAGAACTCAAGTTATTCCCACTCAAGTAAACCTGTTTGATGTGATGCATCATGGGTAATATTTTTCCTTATATAAGGAGAGATCCAAGGAAGAAAATTCAGTCCAGATGCAGTTCTGGAATTTGAAAGACGGCCTTCCAGCCTTGGTGCAGTTCGGCAGGACTATAAGCACCATATCAGTAGGGTATTTGCGCGAAGTTGCTTATAGGGCATTAGCGTGAAGTTGCTCATAGAACATTAGCGTGAAGTTGTGCATAGGACATACGCGTGAAGTTGCTCATATGGTACTATTGTGAAGTTGCTCACATGTCATTAGCATGAAATTCCTAATAGGGCATTAGCGTGATGTTGCTTATATGTCAATACCATGAAGTTGCTCGCAGGACGGTAGTGTGAAGTTACTCATATGGCATTATCGTGAACTTGCTCATGTGGTATTACCATGAAGTTGCTCATATAGCATTACCATGAAGTTGTCATGTCTACCTCTGTTAGTTTTAGACTTTAGACTTTAAATAACAGGGTAACCGGAAGTGACGTCTTAACTGGAATTTAAACCGGAAGTGACGTCATTGCCCCCACCCTCTCGTCATTACCCCCTCCGATGACCTCATTAACCCCTCCTCCTCCTCATGACGTCATTACACCCACCCAACAAGTGATGTCATTACCCCCTTAAAACGAAAAAAGTATCAAAAGTCACTTTCCCACCCTACTCCAGACTGATAAAACGAAAAAAGGTAGCAAAAGGCACTTTCCCAACCTCTTCCCGATTGACGAAAACCTAAAGTAACGTCATTACCCCACTTTGATCACGTGACCAAAAGTTGCATCATTATCCATCCCCACTTTTAGCA
>JAHWFP010158696.1:19682-35112 GCA_023313725.1 Lithobius niger | reverse complement strand
TCATTATCCCCACTCCGATCACGTGACCAAAAGTTGCATCATTATCCCCACTTTTATCACGTGACTGGAAGTGACGTCATAGGAGGTAGCAAAAGGCACTTTTCCACTCTCCTCCAGATTGACGAAAACCGGAAGTGACATCATTACCCCCACTTTCATCACGTGACCAGAATTGACGTTATTACACATACTTTTATCATGTGACAGGAAGTAGCATCATTACCCCCACTTTCATCACGTGACCGGAGGTGACATCATTACCCCCACTTTGGTCACGTGACCGGAAGTGGGGGCATAGATGTCACCTAATATCGCATTTTACACCTACTCCTGATGTTGTTGGGGTACAGCCAATTCTCCAAAATCTCACATTAACTAAGTTTTGGGAGAAAACCATTACTTAGTTTAGTAAGGTTACTTCTTTCATGCATAAATCAGTCTTTTTAATGCTGATTCTAAAACCTTCACATGCTAGGATAGTTCAGGTATCCTCAAATATATTTACGGTTGGATTTGTGCGATGAAATCCATTTAATGAGTTCCTGTTTCGTGGTTCTTATACAGCTGGCTATGCAAGTTGGTTCGCCACACGGGATTTGATAGATGACATTTTTTTGTTTAGTTTTTATTTTTGCTAGACTGTAATCGTTAGGATAGTTAGCTTTTTTAAATTTCGTGCTGCAGTTGAAACGAGACTAAGATTTTGGGAAGCCTGCAATTTCCTAAGGTTTTCTGTAGAAAAGGGGAAGTATAGAAGACATAAAATGCAATGGCTTGAGTTTTGGTGCGTTCAGTTTGAGCAGAGGACGATGATCGATTAGTTTTTCCAGCAAATGGAGAGGATACCGATTTTCAATAAATTTAGGGAATGTGTATTTAAATTTTTGAGCAGGGAGACATTTATTGGTGGTGTGGTCTAACATGCATTTTATTTCGTTAGAAACTACATTATTTTTATGGGCTAGCTCAATGAAGGAAGCATAAGTCATGAAACGCGAGTTGAATCCATGGGTTTGCGAAAATACTTAACTTCGACTAGATTTTTAGGTGTGATAATGACACTCATGTCCAGGAATGGGATGGCCTTGTTTTTAGACTCTTCCATCGTGAAAGAGAGGGCAGGGTTAATAGAGTTCAATGCACGGTGGTGACGTCACGCTAACACTTTCCAACGCTGAAAGTATAGCCGTTATGTATACGGTTAATCTGAAAACCCACACACATCACCGTGGCTTACTTTTGATAACCCAGACGTTTTCGATAATCTAACACTTTTTTCGGGGTCTACACAACCCCTGCTCCACCATGTGTGGCATACAATGACCGACTTTGCAAAACTACCGTACACAAATATTCAACCAGCACACCACATTGCAACCAGTATAAACAGGCACATTTGCAACCTGCGACATTAATTTTTCATACTAACACGAAAAAAAAAAACGTCGCGTACTATGGTACCCCACCCCCCTCCCACCCATAGAGGAGTCGTTCAACACGGCAGCCTTTCGTTCCGACGGTACGAAAACTAGGCTACTGACACTTTGTAAACACACCTAAATACACCTAAAAAACCTACGAGACTCAAGCGAATAACGCATTTTATACTCTATATCTTATTTAAACTAATAAAATAGAACAAATACGGTTTTACCTTAAACACAAAAGTCGGTGAGTGGGTAACGGACATCCTCCCGTAGGTGAGACTTTCGTAGACAGGAAGTTTAACCAGGAAGTTTCAGTTCAGGAATTTACATATCAGTCGTATATGTAAACGTTCTTAAATTCATTACGATTCACAAATAAAATTTTCAAATAAAATCTTTTTTAAATCTCAAATAAGTCGATAAGTTAGCTTGACGTCATACCTTAAAATTAAAACACATATCCATGAAAATAGGCGTTTTAAATAGGCTCGAAACGGCTAGTCCGATATCTCGGGGGTAAAGGGAAATCCAGTCGCGCTCTTCCCCTCGATATTGGACAAGCCGTTTCTCGCGAACGAGCAAATATCGCCGTTAAACTACCTTTAATTCACGGATATCTGTTACTTAAAAATTCCAGCATTGGTAATTTATCTAGATCCAGTATGAAGGCCAGGGAATCATCCACAAATTTTTTGTAAAAGTTTGTGTGTGGAAACTTTAGCAAAATAGCGTCATATTTTTTTTTGGGGGGGGGGGGGAATTGAAGCTTAGTGGCGCGTCGACAGCTAGGTCACAAGTACCAACCTCAGTCATAGTGCAGTGGTCCGGTTGCCACTGCACCACACATTCCAGAGATAATTACAGAGACAAACGCCGAATCTTGATCTTATCATAGATCTGTATCTCCTGCAAAAATACTAATTTTATGGAGTGCAATGTCGGCCAGGAAGGTTGAACTTGGACTACCCATTGGTACTCCATCAGTTTTTATAATACATAAATTTTAGTAATGAAAAAAGTTGTTGTGAACACTATATTCTTACGGCGTCAAGAAAAAGAGGGATATCCTAGCCAAGTCTGTTAAGTGGTTCAGGGTTAATTTGAAGTTTTTTCCGAAATACATTCCAAAATATATTCTTGGCTAAGGGAGGAGAAGATCAAAACCACGTCAAATGACACATAACTATACCCCGGGGGCGCCCTTGAATTTTCAAGTCTGAAATGATACTTTCGGATTAGGAGTGGTGTGCTTTCCAATTGCAAGTTGTTTAAGAACTGGTGCGATAAGAATAGAGAGGAACAAGTTGGGATCATTTTTCACTCAATCTGATGCGGAGTGGGAAGCCTGGTTTATAGGTTTACCTTGTGGGAAAATGATGGGGGGGGGGGCTTACGCCATTTTTTTGTATTTTTGAAAATCTTCGTCCTTAAGTTTATTGTTTTCAATCAGGTAGGAAAGAAACGTTTCATTACATGCCACGGATTTGGAAAAGGGGCTGTAAGTGAAACCAGCGTAAATTGGGTACGAGGCCAGTTCTTGGAGGATTTTATGACGGAGCTGAGCTTTACAATAGACCACTGTAGCGATACTTTTTTCAGATTTTATAATGGAAATGTATGGAATTTTCCTGAGTTACCTCATGGTTTTAATTTATTCCAATGATAGGTTGGGTGCCAGTACAGTTTTAGATTTTTTAAGGTGCCAAGAATAATCTAGACATACGGTAGTGTGTCGCGCCAAGTTAGGCAACAAACATCACATGAATTCAATTGTCGAGGAGGTAACCATTGTATCGCGACGCCATCATAGCTGAAGCATAGCTGGGCACATTTCAGGTACTTGGGAGAAAAATAATAATGCGGTAGAAAAGCTTAAATTGTGGTGACATGAAGAGCAATGACCCACCTGACCAAAATTAACTCGTGAAGGAATGACACCTAAGCAGCTTTCAATGTAATATCTGATCCTCAATAACGTTGCGATATGTTACTAGCTACTAGCTAATTCTAGTCCACTCATCCCCATGTTAATTTCCACAGGGTGATTATTCATCGACTAGTAGAAGCGTGTGTGGTCACAAAAGCCCGAAAATTACTGGCCTTAATAACTAAGCAGCTCGACCAAGGCTCGTCTCTTCCCCTACTAAGTCATGTATCCTACAAAATCCTTTTTTAACCCTATCGGCACCTGCTTCCCCCCCCACCTCTCTCTCTGCCCTCCCCCGTTCTCTGTCTATTCTGCCTGCATTAGGTTACGCAAGTCCCTTCTACTCCTGCGTACCCCCACACACAGATCCTTTGACCGTCTCTTTCCTCCGCTCTCCCTCCCCTCCCCCAACAATCATGGGTCGCAAATATTCGAACTGCGGCCGGGGAAATAACTATGGCGAATTTATTACAATTAAGCGTCACTACGCGTAAAACGTTTCACCACCACATTACAGTACAATCTCTTCGCCACCATATTACAGCAGGAGGAATGCAAACCCTTCCCCCCCCCTCCACCCCGTCACCCCCCCCTCAAAAAAATATGGGCCCAGCCACATTGCGCCAGTCTCTTCTCTGTGACGCAAGCTGGCCGTCAACTCCAACCCCTCCTTGCCACCACGTAGTGCCAATGCAATTATCCGCGGCGGCAATATTTTTTTTTGTTTGCATTTATCAGTACAGAGGCAAACGAAAATTACAAACACGAAGAGCAAACGTGAACCGAATGAGAACTGTGAGCAAAGCTAAGTAACCTCACTGGGCCTTCTCAAGTGTGTGGACCATATCAGAGGTGATGGCATTGAAGTACTTACCGCACTGAGAGAATTTTACTTGGTCAATATTTCCTTGAAAACTACGTTTTTCGTCAATTTTCCTTGATGCGGGCCATGAACCCAGCCAAGAATGGCTCGTTATACTATCACAACAATGTCTCGGTTACTAACAATACAAATCGTTATTGTTATATGTTCGACGTTGGTTTGCCAACAATGCGCTAACACTGCCCTTTATTCCAACAATGCCTCAGAGGTATTTGCCCAGATCCCCAGCTCTTCATCACTTTGCTCCCCGCTAGCAAATTATTATATATGTAGATAACGGGTAGGTTTCCAGATATGAAATTGGACGAATGGCTGCATTACAATGCGAACTGCATATCTTTTATGGTTTGGAGCCTGGGGATGTAACGGGAATGGCGTGGGAGGGAGCGTAAGTACGAAAGTATTGTTATAACCATTGTTAGTATTGTCGGTATCGTCTCTGATAGGATGGTCAAAGTTCGGACAATGATAACGTGCGTATCTAGACACACGCCAGTGTGTCGTCACAAACCTAAACAACGTTGCCAAAGAAATTGTGTCTACGTCCAATTCACGAAAAACAAAGTATCATGATGAAGCCAAAAAACTAGTAAAGAGGCCACTAAGTTGATACGGGTTCAGCCTTACAATTGAGTGATAGAAACTAAAAAAAAAAAAAATTAAAACAAAACCAAAAAATGATAAAGAGGCGACTAAGTTGAGAATGGTTGGGCCTCTAAAGGGAGTGATACGAAATTAAAATATTGGAAAAATGGCCACTCAAAGTATAGTTGACGTGGCACAATACACATCTGCAGGAAAGTTGAGGTGAGCCTAATAGACAATTAAAGAAAAAGAAGTGGTAACATATCAAAAACCAAAAGTGGTACAAAGAAACGCCAAGTTCCGAAGAGGCGTAATATTAACACACCAAAACATTCCCCAAGTTAATCGCACCGAATAATACTTTTGACGCTAAATGAAAACGTGAACATTGCTAACCTTCGAACTATTAGTCGGTACGATTAAATTGTCGAATGTTTTGGTGTGTTGATATCACTGCTTTGAAGGGCCGAACCATTCGGAACTTGGCGTTTCTTTTTACCAGTATTGGTTTTTGATTTAATTTAATTTCTTCCAATGGTAGGTTGGGTGCCAGAACAGTTTAGATTTTTTGAGGTGCCAAGAATAATTGACATAGCTTGAGCAACTGCTTCAAATAACCAATAACTTATTTAAGTTATTGGTTAAATTTTTCTCAGTTAAATTTCGAAATAATATGTGCGGTAAGCTTGAGTACCTGTAGAGCTTATATGAAACGCTGCCAGTTTACGGAATTTTTGAACGAAGCCACGTTTTTTAAAGTCCTAGTTAAGGGTTGATGAAGAAGAGCGTTTAATGAGCGGAGTGTTAAAACGGCTGTTAATTTAAGGAAACAAGATTGTTGATATATATTTTGAGCGCAAGAGTTCTGTAAAACAATGGGGTTCTGGAAGGAATTATGCACAATGCGGTGGAAATTACAATTCCATAGAAATTTAATTAGTTACGAAGCGTAGCTATTTTGCAGGTATTTTTATACATATACGAAAACAGTTACAGCACCACTGTGGAAACCTGTGGCTTCAGAAAGCTAAAAAAAAAACGGATGCCTAGGCCCCTTCATTTTAAAAAAGTAAATTGGCTCAAAATAGTAATGAGAGAATAAAAGCACTAAAAGTAGTCAACGTATTAAAAACTCAGCAAGCGTACTTTTATACAATAAAATACGATGTTTCGGGAATTTTCATCCCGTTGTTCAACAACAAATATTTTGTAGCATAAGCCGCAAGTCACAAGATACACTTGAATGGTTTCTCATTTTAAAGAAAAGCAAGCCAAAGCAGTAAAAGTTACAAAGTTAAAAAGATAAAAACTGAAGCCCAGTCAGCGCAAAAGCTGTGTTTGCAACGACTTCTCCCTAACGAACAAGTGATTCGTGGAGTGGATGGGGTGGCTATTTATGTGTGATGGCCATAGTGGGAAAAATTTGCGATTCCAGATTTGTGAAGGATTGATACATATTCCCAAAACTGTTTATTATTAGGCATCAAATGATTGTGGACTGGTGGTCGTTGTGTTACGATGCAAAGGGTTTCTAAGTTAAGACGTGCATGGAAATTATTTTCTTGAAAAAAGACTTGGGTGTTTCTAAAATCTGGGTTGTGCCCTGTCTTTATCTGGAATTGAACGAGCGAGATAGTTTTATCTTTGCATTTAAGGTTGGATTTGTGCGATGAAATCCTTTTATTGAGTTTCTGTTTCGTGGTTCCTATATAGCTAGCTGTGCATGTTGATTCGCCACACAGGATTTGACAGATGACTTTTTTTGTTTTGTTTTATTTTTTTGCTCGACTGTAATCTTTGGGATAGTTCGTTTTTTTAAATTTCGTGCTGCAGTGGAAAGGAGTGTAAGATTTTGGGGAGCCAGCAATTTCCTAAGGTTTTCTGTAGCATAGGGGAAGTATGGAATTCATATAATATGGGATGGCTTGAATTTTGTTGGGTTAAGTTTGAGCACAGCACGGTGATCGGTTAGTTTTTCCAGAAAATGGAGAGGAAACCCATTTTAAACAAATTTATGGAGTGTGTATTGAAATTCTCGAGCAAGGAGAAATGTATAGGTGGTGAGGTCAAAGTAGCGTTTTATTTCGTTAGAAACTACATTATTTTTATGGGGTAGCTCAATGAAGGAAGCATAATTCGTGGAATGAGTTGTATGCATTGCACGGGTTTGCGAAAATACGTTAATTCGACTAGATTTTCAAGTGTGATAATGACAGTCATGTCCAGGAATGGGATGACCTTGTTTTTAGACTCTTCCATCGTGAAAAAGAGGGAATGGTTAATAGAATTTAAAAATGCCAGCATTGGTAATTTATCTTGATTCCGTATCAGGGCATGGGAATCACCCACAAATCTTTTGTAAAATTTTGTGTGGGGAAACTTTAGCAAAAGAGCGTAATCAATTTTATTGAGTGCAATGTCGGCCAGGAAGGTGAAATGGGACTACCCATTGGTACTCCATCAGTTTGCATAATGTCTACGTGTTCCTTACCACAGTAAACAACACATTTCTGATGGAAAACGGGTTCAAGGCAGAGCTACTAAGTTCTATTTTTGCCTCCAACACTGTGATCTATGTTGGGAACCAAAACATTCCCTGGCCAATTTGGTCAAAAAATTGCTCCACGGTAAAATTCAATAGGTCTACAGTATTCTCCACTTTATTGAAACTTAAACCTAGTACGTCTTGTGAACCGGATGGCTTTTCTGCATTTCTACTTAAACAGATCCCAGCTGAAAATTGTTACCCTTTAGCCTTGATTTAACCATGTCATTTGAGCAGAATGTACTTTCTGAAATTTTGAAAAACGCCATTGTCATACCGATATTTAAGAAGGGTCCATCTAACCCAGAAAACTGCAGACCTATTGCAATTACTTGTGTGGCACGTAAAGTCATGAAAGCTGTCATAAGAGACACGTTGTTGCCATACTTAATAAAGTTTCAAACTATTATTAATGACCAATTTGGATTTGTTCCGGGTCGATCAGCCACGCATCAACTTTTGACTGTTCTCGATCGATGGACTGATGCACTGGATATTGGAGTCCAGAGTGATGTCGTCTATTTTGATTTTAAAAAGGTGTTTAAATCGGTGGTCCATCGCAAGCTAGTTGTAAAATTCAGTGGCTGTGGTATTTCTGGACTTCTACTAAACTGCCTATCCATCTTTCTAGAAAACCGTTATCAACAGGTTATAGTTGAACATATTCTCTCAAATAAGGCTAGTGTACCTAGTGGTGTTCCCCAAGGCTTAGTGCTTGGCTTCTTACTGTTTTTGGTTTATATAAATGATCTTAATTTAGCAAAATCCACCACTATGGTGTAAAACTTGCGGACGACGTCTAAATAGGAACTGAAATTCTGGCTCCGGGTCCATCACTCGGGCTCATGGCAGATATCCAAAACGTCCACAGTTGGTCAACCTTGTGTCAGGCTCTTCTGTCTACTTCGAAATGTAAGTCCTTACATATTGGATCAGTATGCCCGGACTATTTGCTTGATGGAGAGACTCTCCCGTATGTGAACGAAATCGAGGATCTAGGTATCTGGTTCTCCGGTGGCCTTAGGTCTTCCCTTCACTGTTTGAGAGTATGTTCAATGGCCTTCTGCTGGCTGGTGGTGGTTAATAGATGCTTCAGGTCTGGCCATCTTCACACCTAGGTGAGGGCCTTCAAGGTCTCTGTCTGCACAATACTTGCGTATGCCGCTCCTGTGTGGACCCCATATCTTGCTAAAGAATCGACTTAATCGAATCCTTTCAATGAATATTGACCAAGTGCCTTCCAGACTTCGAAATATTGAACATATTGAACGTCTCTCAAGAGCAGGACTTGAGCTTCAGGAATTATGCCGTTTGAGATTTGACCTCATCTTGACATACAAGTTCCTTCGAAACTTAATCTCGATCAACCTTTCCCTTTTCGGCCTAGCGCCGTGTATTGAAAACACCAGGCATCACCCTTGGAAACTTGAGACTAGGGGATCCTGACTTGACTGCCGAAGATTATTTTTTTGCAGTGCGGGTAGTCCCCGTTTGGAATGCCCTTCATTCTAGGATGGTATACATGGATTCGTAGTACGGCTTCCGGAAAAAAATTGTGGATGGAAGATCTGTCTGCCTTCATTAAGAGAGCGTCATAGTCTCTCCTTCAATTTTTTCATTGGTACGGTGGTAGCAGATCACAACTTGCCATCAACCATCCGCTATTGTGGTAAGTGCTTTATTATTAAATGCAACTTCTCACTACTTGCGTTTGGTATGGTATAAACGGCTCACAACCGCTTCTGTGCTGACTACTTCTGCTGTGGTGAATCTTTATTATTAATTTTATTTTTTTTTATACATTAGGATTGACAACTGGCTTTGGCCAAGCTTTGCATTGCAAAACTTATTTTATTGGTATATAAGAAATACTGACAATGATATCTGGCGTGTCCCCTCACTTGTCCCTCACGTTTGGCGATGCCATCGTGGGCCATTGTGTCCCTGGTAGGTCTAATCCTGGTGGTAATGCATTCGTGATGCCAACCTAAGTCCATCAACCCTCCCTCTGCAGCCGAGCCACTGTCTTCTTTTTAAACTTTTAAACCTTGGTAATTTTAAATTTTTTAGCTTTTACGTCGGATGACAGTTAGCCACCATCAGCTCCTTGCCAGTCCTGTTGTGTTTGCAAAGAAACTTGTATTTTTTATAAATAAATTTCCGTAATGAAAAAACTTTGTAGCGAACACTATTCTTACTGTGTCGAAAAAAAGAGGGATATCCCAGCCAAGTCTGTTAAGTGGTTCAGAGTAAAATTGAAGTTTTTTCGAAATACATTCCAAAATATATTCTTGGCTAAAGGAGGGGAACATCAAAACCACGTCAAATGACACAAAACTATACCCTGGGGGCGCCCTTGAATTTTCAAGTTTGAAATGATAGTTTTGGAATTAAGAGTATAGTGTGTTTTCCTGTTTCAAGTTGTTGAAGAACCGGTGTGATAATACGAGAGAGGAACATGTTTGGCGCTTTTTTTCCACTTGTTATGATGCGGAATGGGAAGCCTGGTTTATGAGTTTTTGTCTGTGGGAAAATGGTAGGGGGTGCTCAGGCCATATTTTTGTATTTTTGAAAATCTTCGTCCTTAACTTTATTGTTTTCAACCAGGTAGGAAAGAAACGTTTCATTACATGCCACGGATTTGGAAAAGGGGCTGTAAGTGAAACCAGCGTAAATTGGGTACGAGGCCAGTTCTTGGAGGATTTTATGACGGAGCTGAGCTTTACAATAGACCACTGTAGCGATACTTTTTTTCAGATTTTATAATAGCAATGTCTGGATTTTTCTTGGCTTTCCTCATGGCTTTAATTTCTTCCAATGATAGTTTGGGTGCCAGTTACAGTGTTAGATTTTTTTGAGGTGCCAAGAATAAATGACATAGCTTGAGTTCTGGGAGGAATAAAATGAGCAACTGCTTCAAATTTTGCACAAAAGTTGTAGCAGTGTCTGCAAGTCAGCAAGCCAGCAGTCTTCTGCAAATCATGTCCAAGTTCACCTGGCCAATTCCAGTTAAATCTAAAAGGGGATTAGTTATTACCGAAGTTTTTAAGAAAATACTACGCAAAACGACTCCTACGAATTTGCAAGTCATACTTCGAGAAGAAAGCGAGCAGGATTAAACGTTTTAACTGAACGCTTAAAACTACAATGTGAAAAATATTCACTAGGCGGGGCAATTAAAAGTGGATAGACATTATAAATTCGACGACACCATTCATTCCACCACAAAACTGAAACCACTGAAACCGACCGTTCGAGATGAAAAGACAGGGAGAGAAACTATAGTTCCAAACATTTTGCGAAAAAATCCTAAATTTACTGTAGATACACCAATCAAATATTTGAAAGCGAAGAAAATTTATGATAAGCACTGCTTGTAGAATTTCACGAACTAAGTCTTCACGATTAGCATTGCGCACAAAACGAGTTCCTCTTACTTATCTCTTAATCAATCCACACTGGCGAGCCGACACTTGACAGTTTTTACGAGCAGGCACGTCAAAAGACTGGTTCCAGATTTCGTAGAAAGAGTGTTACTGAAATAGGAAGGTAAAGATGGTAAAATGCTCTACTTCATGAAGTGGAGAGAATACAAGGACAAGTACAATAGCTAGAAGGATAACATATTTCGTGATATGACCGCACTCAACTTCTTAATGGAGAAATCAGTTACGGGCCGACTCTTGCAGATGCGATTTTTTGTGTTCTGTTGCAGAGAAAATAATCCGTTAAAATAATCAAGTTTCACAATAAAATAACTCATGCAAACTATTCATTTTTGTTGGTAAAAGGAGATTATAATTTTAAGACTTTGTTCGGAGGTATTAACCCACCTGTTCCAATTTCGAAAATATGCCAGTAGTTGCCATGGTTACGACAATGGTTACGGCTCAGAGCAGACGAAGCGGTAGCTTTAAAAATGGCAACCGTCTCTCCGAGCAAGTATTTTAAGCCCACACCCAAGGAAAGCCCTTGACATCGTCGCAAAAGCCGACAGTAGTTAATGTTTAGAGCAAATTTCGTAAGCAGTACCCAGACAAGTCGGTAAGTGACGTCGCAAAAGATATGGCAGACTGAACAGGCGTTTCATATCATGCTGCCATCCAAATCAAAGAGGTATTTGCAACCACCGCTGGTCATTTTACGTCGTCAGCCAGGAAGCGTCGTATATCCATTGGTACTAGAACTTAGCTAAAAATGTACGACGACTTCACACTTTCGGCAATTAGACAAAAGATCGCCGTAGTTTATAGACTAAGGTACAGTTCTCAGGTAAAATGATAAGAGCTGCCATAAACGATGACGCCGATTTGCTAAATTGTTGGCGGACGGTAATGGGCATCGTGAATTGCTTGTTATTTCAACGTGCACGAAAACAATACGACAAATACCGAATTGATGAACTTGCTTCACTTCATGGCCATACAATGTTGCGTTTGCTTCACTGTGAGTTAAACAGTATTGAATGACATGGAGCCAGATAATTGCTACAAATGATCGAACATTCAAACTTAAAGAAGTCCAGCCGAAAGCACCTGCTGCAGTGACAATGGTAGAGTGGGCCAAACTTGTAAAATACATTGAGAATGAAGATAACTTGTGGAAAAGTGATGAGATGGCTGGCATTATTGTGGAACGAATCGCCTGTAATGTAAACAATTCAGATAACAACTCAAGTTTAACAAATGAAGACACAGACTGCTCAGAGTAGAACTGAAGATCTCTAAACATCGACTACTGTCTGCCGTGAAAACAAAAGCTCTTTTCAAAGCGAAAAACAGTCTTTTTTAGCGCTACAAAATCTTATGAAAGAGAAACGACTAAAATTTCCTGGAGAATTTAAAATATGTTTAACTCAGTACTGAATGAAGGCAATCCGCTATTCAGACTAAAATTACGTATCCTCTCCCTATTTTTGCTGCATCCTACGGTAACATAATGTTTGCAATATTTACAATGGCGTGATTCAATGTAGCATAGCCGTGTCACACAGGAAGGCCACTGAAAATAATTTGCAACATTTTTATAGGCTTGGCTGACTGACAAATCCGTGTGACACAGGAAAGTCAAAAGGGAACTAAGCTCTTAAATAACCAGACACCAAAATAAATATATCTAATAAATATTTTAAAGGCGCTACCTTTCATGTAACACTTTCCTGCTTCGTAAAGCCATATACCTGTTTGTGTTTTGGTTTACTCGTAAAGACTGTTTGCTAACTCAATCAAACCTGTGGAAATACTGCAAGGTTATTCACGTGTTAGCTGTTGAAAAATAGGGAGAGGGCATTTACTTAAAAAAAAAAGTTATTTAAAAATTAAATTAAGGTTTTTATATAAAAAAAATTAATTTCAGTAGCATTTTGAATACGAAAATAAAAGACGTGAAGAATCGTAGCCTACGCTTGGTGTATACTTGGATATTTCGTAGATTTTCAAAGGATGAGAAGCTCCTTTGCACTGCTTCGCACCGCGCTACACGTATGAAAAAAAAATGAAGGAGTTAAAGACCAACGGCAGTGTGAGATGTAAAGAATATTTTCATCAGTTTTAGAACAGCTGAGCGCGTAGGGATACTAACAAACGAAAATAGTTCGTAAAACGGCTCTCTAACTATTTCTCCAGTCAGAAGTTGAGTGCGGTTTTAATATACAACATTTTCAATGGGTATTCTTTAGCCTTTTCTTCCAAACTATTTTTTCGCAAATAATAAAAAGAAAGAAAGAAAGATTATTTTCCAGATTTCCAGATGAGAAGATCTACCTTTACCTGCATCTACTGCAACGAGGTGTTTTCTTCCCAATACCACCGGCAGAACCACCTCCCCGTCCAATCATGACGAATGCACTTGTCTGACCAATGAGTTACCCATTTCGCAGATTGATTGTTCTTCCCTATCGCGTAAGGAAGGGCTTTGCCATTGACAATACGAGTTGTCCGTAGCCCGAAGTGTCTGACCCGCTCCATGTTCTCTTGTTGATGAGTTTGGCCTTGCGGACGTTGTTGATGGTCTACTTAGATCAGTTATCAAACTGCGTGAAGGTCCAGACCTGTTTAGGAGTAGAGTTTGTCTGGGATGTGACGACGGGTTCTGGTTGCGATACTCTGAGGTTTACAACCCTAACGATATTCTTACTTTATTAAATGAAGCTGTCAACAAGATTCGGAAGTCCCTCGGCACATCTGCAGAGCTTGGGAGTGAATGGGCTATTTCGAAAATCAATAACGTTTTGGAGTACGAAAGTTTTTGCTCATATTAAACTCGAGAGTGCTTGTGTTGGCTAATTATTAAGATCCCGAGGCACGAAGTGATGAGGGAGTTTACTGCCAACTCAAGCACGAACGAGTGTAAGGGAGCAAAAACTTGAGTGCTCCAAAAAGATCGATAACTGCACGCTGCAGGAGGGGTATTTAAAGTGGCAATATCACCGATTGAAATGTGAACGAAAATACCGTGGCGCCATCTAGCAGCAATGATGTTGTTAATCTTTATAGCTTACTCCCAGGTGCACGAGGACGAACCAAATTTTCACTCAGTAAATACGGATGCCGTGACTTGTTTGTTTCGTTAAAAGAAATGCCGTTATGCATTCGTTCACTTGGTGCAAGCAAGAGCTAGATGGTTCTACATAGCGCTAGATGTCGTCAGATTTCGTCTGCTTTCAATTGATGATAGTGCCACTTTAATCAGAATATCTCGCGAGAATTACTTTATCAGTTTATTAATAAATCAATTACAAACATTTATGGGCGTATTTAAGAATTTCTGCTTTTTGTATTAATGTCGTTGTACTTTTACTGATTTTTTAGCGAGTCTATTAGTTGAGGATTACGTGAAATAGCCTTTCCGCCACTTTCGGAGCTTCAGTTTCGTTTTTTGTTAATACGCTTTTAGTTGCAGACGTTAGCAGGTTGCATCTCCGTAGAAACGATCACAGAATGCCACTGAAAAACTTTAATTTTTGCATTAGTAAAATTATTCTAAATGTTTACGTAGAATTAAATTAGTTACACGTTCTTACATCCATATTCGTTATTTATTATTATGTATTTATCTCAGGGTGGAAGAAGAGAGAGAAGGTGGATCAACTGCTTGCCAGAAAGTGAAGCGATAAAGATACGTTTTACCGCTTGGCCGCTAGAAGGAGTTACGGTCGAAAGGGGCTAAATTCGAATGCTACAAGCCGGGCGCGTGCAATTTTCAAAAGCCTTTGCTTTTTTTTTCTGATTGTTTACGGTTGAAAAACTTAGGCTAAATGATTTTGTAGCATACAGTCGTAATTTGTCACCACGTATTAACCACGTTACACATGTTTTTTTTTTAAATTCTGCTAAGGCAGATAACATGGACGAGTGATGGCACATACAGCAAATCTTTTGACTTGTTCTTGCGTTCTTGTTGATTACGTTAGAATTAGAATAAACAGGACGGACGGAAAGCCATCTGTATTTATTTAGTTATTTATTTCGAAGCTTGAAGCCGATTTGAAACGATAATTCTTTAAGGTATGCTTAAACTTCGTTAACTGAAACCAAGCTAGAAAACATTGGCACAAGTAAAGTTAAGTAACGTAGATAATCACCGTAAATATGAATGCCTGCACTTTAAAACCACGCAGGACTGGAAATAGCTCCCTTATCTTCGGGAGGGTCCACACTTTTGCTTCCCCCAAGAAAAAATAAAATGGTCATACATTTTCTGGCAGGGGGATGTGAAAATCCGCCCTCCCCACAAACAAAAAACTATATTGGCGCATACGAAATGCCCGTACTTTTAAAAATAAAGAGAGGGGGGGGGGGGCAAAAGTCCACTCTCCCCTTACTTTACAGAAAGGAAGATTACGCAAAGAAAAAGAGTGCCCCCCCCCGTATTTTAGGCCCTGCATGGTTTATAAGTGCGTACATTCTTACACGTAAATAATTTTTTTTTCTGGGGGAAGGGGCGGAAACTGTCTCAATTTAGATAACGTACCACCATTTTATTCATCAAGGAAGATTACTCTTCTTGCTTCGAGTAATCTTTCTTTCTGTAAAAGTAAGGGTTCCGGGTTCCCCCCCCCCCCC
>JAHWFP010158696.1:0-19282 GCA_023313725.1 Lithobius niger | reverse complement strand
GGGGGGGGGGGAGAAGTTTAAGCCCGTCCCCAAGAAAATGTCTATGCTTTCGAATGCCGGCTCTTTTAAACGATGTATGGCCGAAAAAAAGGGGGAATAGCAACCCTCCCCATTTTTGTTGCGCGTGGTTTAAAAGTGCAGGCATTCGTTTGCATAAATATTTTTTTTTGGGGGGGAGGGAATTTTAGCCCTCCCTTCCCGGCTAGAAAACGTGCAACCACTTTAATTGTAAAGTACGATTACTTTTTTTTGCCATGCATATATGGTGCCATAAAAAAATCTTTGAAGAAACAGCAAATAAAATAGTTTTATTTCGTATATTTTATGCCCCCTTGCCTTTTTCTTGGGAGGTAGTCCCCCCACCCCCCACCCTGCAGCTAGTAGTTATGCCACAACCAGTCGATAATAGAAACTTTCGAATAATACAAGAACACAAAAACAAGTTAATAGATTATTTGTTCCGTGTGTCGTTGTGTCCCTGTGTAGCTGTGTTAGAATAATTAAAAAGCGTAACAAAAATATGTATAACGTGGTAAATACGTGATTAAACAATCACAAGTGTATGCTTCAAAAACATTGAAGTTTTTCAACCGTAAACAATCAGAAAAAAAGGTAAAGGCTCCTGAAAACAGCACGCGCCCGACTTGTTGCATTCGAATTTAGCCCCTCTCGACCGTAACTCTATCTAGCGGTCACGCAGTGAAACGTCTCTTTACCCTGTTTCAAAAGGGAGAGCCACTAGCATCATCAGCTTCACTTTCCTGCCACACGCAAGCAAGCAGTCGATCCAGCTTCTCTCTCTCTTCTTCCACCCCGTGCTTGACAGAAAGTGAAGCGATAAAGATTCACTGCTTGGCAGCTACATGGAGTTACGGTCGAAAGGAGCTATAAATTCGAATGCTACAAGCCGGGCGCGTGCTATTTTCAAGAGCCTTTGCCTTTTTTTTCTTATTGTTTACGGTTGAAAAACTTAGGCTAAAGGGTTTTGTAGCAGACAGTCGTAATTTGTCACCACGTATTAACCACGTTAAGGCAGATAACGTGGATGCGTGACGCACATGCAGCAAATCTTTTGACTTGTTTTTGCGTTCTTGCGTTCTAAGTCTATGCATGTTGCACAAAATTTCGGAAATTCTTGCTTGTAAAGTGTGCGCATTTGCTTTATTTAGAAGCCGATTTCGTTTTTGACCAGTGACCGTTATTTTTGCTGGCAGGAATGGTAGGGTGAGTCCAGAGTTTTTACACAAGTCAATATAATGCAGGAGGCATCGGTGTCTCCCATTTTTTTCGTTATGTTGGATGCACTTTGAGCCATTTTGTACACAAAACGCATATAGGTCTGCCGAATAAAATTCCTTGGGTGATCCATGGTTACAGGTTGCAAACAAGACGAGCAAAAAAAAACGCACTTACAGGTTTCGTCGTCGTGAGATTGAAAGGATGTGGAATAGAATGTTTAGTTGTTTAAAAAAATGAGTGGTGGTTATGGGTTGACTCCATAAAGTTCATCCTTGGCATACAAATTTAAAAACGCGATATTGCTGCCCACACACGGGGGCTGTCATATTTACAAAAAAAAACATATATACAACTCTGTTGCAGTCTTTATAAAAACACATGGTCCTCAAAGCTAAAATATAACTACATTTTATTTCTTACCAGAGTAAAACAAAGGAGGTTTAACACCTAACAAACACCTGCGGCCATTTTACCGGCAGCTGTTAAGGTTGGGTAGAGCAATTAAAAGTTAACCTTATAAATTTAGCATTACATTCCTCGAATGTAATGTTCCCCTGGAGGTTTCTTCGGGTGCGCAGCCGCCTGCTTGCATGCCCCACTGTACCTGCGCGGCGCGGCGCGGTGTCTTCCCTTATAAAAGCGAGAGCGCAGATGCTTTCGGCATTTATTTTTCTCTCAGTGTGTCAGGTGGTGATTAGAGAGGGGAGGAAGGGCGGAAGTTAGGTTAAGTATGTTTTAGGCAAAAAGAAACCATTTTTAGCCGGCCTGACTGGGGGCCGGCAAAATGTTCTTTCGTTATTGCCAAAACAACTTAACCTGATAATTTTAGCTTATCAGGTAGACCTCGTCAGAGTTGGTGGCGGGCACCGCCTTGACGGTCGCCCCGGGATGCAAGCAGGCTGTCCCCCAAAAAGTTGTAAAAAACTTCGTACTTTGTTCAGAACATGTGATGAACCTTGGAGTTTGGCTTCTTGCCCTCTTCACCGGTTGGCTTGATTCCATCATGAGTGGCTAGCTTCCATCGTGGTTGGCTTGCTTCTGCTTCGTTCTGAGTACTTAAGGGGGAATGACTACTGTACTGGCTGCAACGATTGGTCCCAGCCAGTTTAGTCCGTTTCCTTGCTGGATATTTCCGTCAGTTTGTGTGAGGGGAAGGTCGATGGGTTACCTCAACTCGCTAGTGCGTGGGTCACTTTGGTTGGAAGGCTTTGTAGTGGGTTAACGGGGTGGAGATTGCCTTGATTGATGTAAGGTACTACGTTGGTCATTCAACTCCTGTGTGGTCTCATTGCTGCAGAGATTTCGTTCGATTGAGAGTTAGTGAGAAGTTGGTTCCTTTCCTCTCGTCAGTTTTTAGTCTTCTGTACAGCCGTACCGGCTGAGAAGACTATTGCAACGACTTTGTCCGTCCGTCCGTCCCTCCGTCGCTTTTTTCAACTTCGCAACGGTACCAGAAATTGACGACCACTGTTTACAACGTTCGATTCAGTGTCAAAAGTTAGTTAAATAACATGGCAAATTAAAACATCGTTGCCACCTTATAGCTAATAGACTTCTTCGACGTAACTAATTTAAATAATAACATTTCATCGTCGAATTGAAATCCTAAATATTTGTGTTAACGCAGCCCTAAAAACAAAAACATCTTAGCTTCGTTTAAAAGAGTCTTGTCGCATTGTTGCATGAATGAATAGGCTTACGATCGAACCAAATTCTCCATTAGGCCTATCTGCTACGTACGAAACCAAAACTGCCGTTAAACAAATTAGGCCTAAAAAATGAAAATTAGATCTAAAATCACGTTACCATGGCAACGTCAATAGTTGTTACGAGTCGCTGCTGCAGCGTTTCTCCTGTCCCGTCCCTACTACCACTGATCTATATTAGGCTAAGTTGCGCATTACGTTGCATTCTGTAACTGTGTGCGCTGAGGCATACCGTGATGCAAAAATGAATAGGTTTACTGTATACAATCTAAATATCTCCGTTAGTTGCTACTTACGAAATTAAAGTTGTAATTAGGCCTAAACGCTGACAATTATGCCTAAAACGTAAAATGAGCTTAAAAGCTAACACATTTGTAACGGGCAATTCTGATGGTTACTGTTTTTAGATTATATAATAGAGATAGCTGTTGTAGTGCATGATAGAGGTGTGCGCCTCAACATTGGAAGTGGACGAACTGTACGGAAGACCAATGCGACTAGATAGCCGCTGTAGCCCCTTGTTTTTTTTAAACTGAGTTTGTGTTTGGTCGATCTCGTTCATTTTTGAGAATATTTGATGAAGAAGTTTCTGGGGTTTTAGGTGGAGAGAGCTGTCTTGTGAAAGCTTGTGTGGTGTTTCCATCAGGAAGAGTTGGGCAGTGGAAGGACCTGGGTGGTTGTTATACTACAAGATGTTAGTCCTTTGTTCTCAACCGAGCGTGGTTAGCAGAGTTGCAGTGCTTTCCGAGAAGTTTCAGGAAAAACTTGTGTTGGTTTTAAGACGAGGCGTTGGGTATTCCTTGGAGCGAAATGGCCAAAGCAGTTGGATGAGCGAGGGGGAAACGTGAGCGGGTGAGCTTGGCCGGGACCTCCCTGTGGGTTGACGGGCCCGGATTACAGTAGTTCCGGACTTGACGGGCGGATCATCGAGGGAGGCTAGTTTTGTGTGGCGATGCCGGAGGAGCTCCGAGACTTCGAACGAAAGGGCTTGTGTGGTTGGAGGAAAGAACTTCCACGGGGAAAGAGTTTTAGCGGTGGTTGATTCAAGAGAGTCAGCCGAAAGCCGTGTTTTATGATGGATTGAATTTCTGTGTTGTGGGTGAGCTCCTACCCAGCTGGGAAGAAAAGACGAACTCTCGCGCTGACTGGAAGGCAGGAGAGGTGGGAGACGTCATTGTTGGTTCCTACGAAAGGAGCTCTTGCCCTCTGGTGACGAGTGGCGGCAGCGGCGATCGGGAGTTGCGGCTCGCTTTTGCTGGTTGCGTTGGCCGGAGCGGGGGCGAGGGGAATCGGGCCGAAAGGGCTGTTGGTTTTTCGGCTGAAAGGAGGAGTGATCTTTCGGACGATATGGCAGCGTTGTGGCCATAGGTTTGTTCCAGTCGTCTGGCGTGGGGCGGGGGTTGGATTGCCTGTTCTACTGAAAGGGACGGTTGGATGATGGGATTTGTCTTGAGATTTAGGCTTCTAGAGATGTCCAAATGTGGGGCAAGAGACGGAATGCGACCACGGAAAAGGCTGTCCGACTTGTGGATGGGTTGGTTGCGGAGTCGGTGCCGAGTGGAGACATTCAAGTTGTTGACGGACGAAAGGGCAATTTCTCGAAGGAGGAAGGTGTTGTTGAATGGTGCCCTGGTCGCCCAATACAGAGAGTGAAAGGTTGCAAAACTTGCCTTCTGGAAGAACTGCGAAATCAGGGATGAAAGGTTCCGAATTTCTTCTGGGCTTGCGTCTGCAGAAAGTTTTTAACCTAAGGTATTGACTGCCAGTTAGGAACATCGGCTTGCGAGGCAGTACGGAGGCTCAGTCAAAGGCACTTGTCGTTTTCGTAAAGAACAAAAGTCGTAGCATTAGCTTTCTTCGGAATGGAGAGAGCAGTGCCGAAATCCATCTTGACCTCAACGTAGAGGGATTCGTTTTGTGGCAAGTGTTAGAGTTGTGCGGGTTGGTCGCGCCATCTCCAAGCGGGCAAAAGTAGTTT
This sequence comes from Lithobius niger, assembly GCA_023313725.1. Lineage (NCBI taxonomy): Eukaryota > Metazoa > Arthropoda > Chilopoda > Lithobiomorpha > Lithobiidae > Lithobius > Lithobius niger. The sequence goes on along the minus strand of JAHWFP010158696.1, from coordinate 14,359 downwards.
GGAGATCTTGACCCGGAGGGCGAAGCTAAATCCGGTTTTGAGGCCTCGATTGATGACGGGAGCGCCAGTAGACTGCGAAGATTTGTATAAGAAGCAGACTGGAATCGTCTCTTTGACGGTGTTTAAATAGCGCAGCGAGCGGTAGAGTCGGATCGTCGGCCGAGTTGTCTGGGAAGTCGATCCTTTTGCCGGCCGAAAGTGGAACGGACGAAAGGAGCGCTTGCGGTGCCAGAGGGGTCGGTAGTGAAAGTCCTTCATGTCCCGGAGGAGAGGCGGCCTTACGTTTTTTTGAAAGCACTAGGAGGAAAAGAAGCACTACGTTTGTGTCATTTGTGGCAGGAAGACGAGACGGCCCCGTTTTGAGCGCGGGTGTGACGGGCAGACAACGTATGAGATGGTGGATGCGTCGGGATATTATGCATCTTTCGGACGGTGTCCTGGATGATGTGTTGAGCTTTACTGCAGGTGACGGGCGTAGGCGGCCCAAGGGAATAGGGAGCCACGGCTTTCCCGTATGTCGAGCAGCGATGGGGCCAGTTACTGAGGGCGTTGTCGGTTAAAGGATGGTGGACCAAAGGAGCCGAAAGCAGGAGGGGTCCGGCCGAAAGGCGGTGTGTTCAGTCCTGTTGATGAACTCGATGGGAGGCCATGGTTCCAACTGAAAGGCTGGGGTGAAACACCAGCCTGGACTAACGGAAGGTAGAGCGGTCCTGGGAACAATGGGAAGGGGCTCACGATGTTTTCGGACGAAGGAGAAGAACTGGCAGAGATGAGCGGCCGCCCGGCTGGCAGCTTAAGTCCAAGAGATGGCAGGCTCACATATTCGTCATTCGTATAGGGAGTACCGTGCATGCGCATGCTCGGTTGGATCACTGAGGCGGCCATCCAGCAGCTTCTTTGAGGCTGTTATGTTAAGTTGATAGGTGTTGGATTTTTCACTGTGAAAAAGACGATTTGTTTTGGTTGAGACGAACATCAGTGTGGACGGCCATTGTTGTATTGTTTTACACGAGGCTTGAATCCGGTCACGGTCGTTTCTGACTTGGTTCTTCCCCCAAAACGTGGTTTTAGCCACGCATGAGACGAACACCAGTTTCAGCAGCAACTGTTGTCTTGATTTCCACTCGGGACGTGGGGTGGTTATGGACGAGACAAGCAGCAAGCAATGTCGATGGCTTCTGGCGTGAAACTTACCACAAAACGTGAGTATGATCACGAATGAGGCGGGCATCAGTGTGGATGGCAACTGTAGACTTGATTTTCGTTCGAAACGTGGGGTCAGCCATGGTCGAACTAGCAGCAAGAAGTCGAGTCGACTTCCGACCTGACTCTTCACTCAGAACGTGGGTTTATTTATTTTTTTTTTTTAGCCACGCTGAGACGAGCAGCAGCTTGGACAGCAGCTGGTGACCTAAATTTCGCTTGAGACGTGGGATCAGCCATGGACGAGACAAGAAGTAGGAACAGGTGCAAACGGCTTCCGTTTTGGTTCACTCAAAACGTGGGTTTTGGCCACGAATGAGACGAGCAGCAGTGGACAGCAACTGTTGTCTTGATTTTCGCTTGATTCGTGGGGTCAGCTGCCACGGTCGAGATAAGCAGCAAGAGGTGCAAACGGCTTCCGTCTTGGTTCACTCAAAACGTGGGTTCTTGCCACGAGAGAGACGAGCAGCAGTAGACAGCAGCAGGTGACTTGATTTTCACTCGAGACGTGGGGTCAGCCACGAACGAGACAAGCAGCAAGAGGTGTAGACGGCTTCCGTCTTGGTTTTTCACTCAAAACGTGGGATTTAGCCACGAGTGAGACGAGCAGCAGTGGACAGCAACTGTTGACTTGATATTCACTCGATGCGTGGGGTGAGCCACAGTTGAGACAAGCGGTAGGAGCGTAGACGGCTTCCAACTTGGTTCTTCACTCAAGACGTGGGATTTAGCTTCGAATGAGACGAACGAAAGAACGGACAGAAAACTGTTGCCAGAAGACAAGCTGTGGCGAACCGGAATAGTCTTGGCTCTTCACTCGAACACTTCAAGTCTTGACCCAGTCGTTTGAAACTTGATCGAGGTGACATCGTGTAACTAATTCGGTAGCAAATTCAATCGTTTGCTCGGTAGCAAATTCAATCGTTGTTGGAAACAATCTAAACCAAAACGGGAGTTAGGCGGGTTGCCTGCAACACGTTACATCCGGGAATGTGGTGCGAGAAGCTGCCGAAAGGACTAGAGTTCCGTTGAAGCATGTCGGCGGAAGGGCGGAGGCCGGTAGGAGGAGCGTTTACCGTACCAAAAGCCAAAAGCCGAAGGGGTGCAGCCAGCAGGAACGGTGATGAGAGTCGGAGAAGGTTGACGTTGAAAGCTTGCATACGGAGTTCGGCAGTTATCGGTGAGGTAAGCCGGTCGGCAACTCGGGCGTATTTCCCGTCCGAAAGCCAAAAGCCAAAGGGATGCCATAGGTGCGGGTGCAGCCAGCTGGAACGGTGATGAGCATCGGAGAAGGTTGCTGTTGACAGCTTATGCACGGACTTCGAGAGTTGCCGGCAGCAACTCGGGCGAAGGGAGTCTTGAACCGGACGAAGAAACGGCAGGGATCGGACCGACGGCGGCATGGTCGAGGGCAGAGATCCAACGGTTCCCAAGGGTGAAAGCGGTCGTCTGCAGACGAAGCAGAGCATGAGGGGGAGCAGCAGATGCAGCGAGGGCTTCGGACGCGGCGGCCATCATCGGGTGGAATCCAATTTTCGTGCGAAAGTGGGGAACTTCAGCGTGAGGTAGCCTGAGGACACCTCTGGAGGAAAATGATTGCCGAAAGCGTCTGCGCTCTTGCTTTTATAAGGGAGGACTGCGCCGCGCAGGCGCAGTGGGGCATGCAATCAGGTGGCTGCACACCTGAAGAAACCACCAAGACAACATCACATTCGAGGAATGTAATGCTAAAATTATTAGGTTAAGTTGTTTTGGCAATAAAGAAAAACAAAATTACACTTGATTATGTGCCATGACTTGTAAAATTTCTCTCCAGCTTTTGGCAGTTGGACACTTTTGGTTTAAGTTGAGCAGTCTTCCCCTATTGTTAAGAATTATTAAGCCCTTCAGCTGTTTCCTTACACTCATGCGCGATTTAACAAAGGCGATGGATGTTGCTCCCCAGTTTGGTAGGTGGTTTGTGTCAATAATATGCTTCCCGATTGCATTGTCGAGTTTCTTTTTTGAGGTGTTTTCCGCTTGCACTGCGACCTCGAGCTCACAAATTCTGCGTCCCGTTGGGCACCCCGTTTTTCCAATGTAGAGGGCCTCACAAGACTTTTCATTCCCTCCCTTCCCCCAACATTCAACCGCATATACAGAGTTGCGGATAATTTGGAGGTGTTCCGGAAGTAAAGTGTTAGGTGCTGGTACCATGTGCTGTGCGGTACTCTTGGTCACTCTTAGTACTCTTACTCTTGAATACGTTGTCGAATACCTTGTCGCATACCTTATCCGGATGCCTTGTCTTCCTAGTGTAGCACTAAAGGCTGGGAATAAAAGTGGTAAGTTTGGGAATTTTCACCATCCCTGATATTTTGGTTGAAGTTTTTTTGGGGGCTGCAATATGGAGTTGACGGGTTTTTCTTTCTTGCCAAAGCACTTTGAGGTTTGGGGTATCTGTTTTGAGTGTATTTATCGTAAATTGCAGTTCTTGCTCCCTCAGGTCGTCATTGGTTGAGTGGGCAAAGTTTCACTTCGTTTCACCTTGGTTCCAGTCTTTAGTGCAACACTAAGATAACAAGGTATCCGAATAGTTCAAGCACTATCCCTAATATCAGAAATTTGACTAAGAGTACCACCTGGGAATGGTAAATCTCGTGGGGGCCCTCTACATTGGATAAATGGGGCGCCCAACGGGACGTAGAATTTGTGAGTCGAAACCGAAAAAACTCTACCATTTCTCGACATAGCTATACGGCGTACCAGTGACTCCATCACCACTCAACACCATCAGAAGACCCCCCAGACCTCAAGTGCAGTTCACTTTTAAGTCAAACCATCCCCCTACCACTCTCCGTGGAATTTTGCAAGGCGAACCCAAGTGGAGCTTTGCCCACTCGTCTGCCAATGAACACCTGAGGGAGCAAGAACTGCGAATTTACGATAAATACACTCAAAACGGGTGCCCCCCCCCCCCCCCAACCCTCATTTGCAAAGTGCTTCGACAAGAAGAAAAAAACTTCAACTCCATCTTGTAGCTCCGCAAAACAAACTTTAACCAAAATATCAGGGATGGTATCAAAAATCCCGTACGTACCACTCTCATTCCCATCCTTTAGTGCAACATTAGGAAGAAAAGGTATCTGAATGGTTCAAGCACCCTCCGTAATATCAGAAATTTGACCAAGACTACTGCACAGCACCTGGTACCAGCACCTAACACTCTACTTCTGGAACACCTCCAAATTATCCGCAACTCTCTATACACGGTTAAACGTCGAATGGAGGAAAAGAATAAAAAATCTTGTGGGGCCCTCTACATTGGAGAAACGGGGCGCCCAACGGGATGTAGAATTTGTAAGCACCAGGCCGCAGTGCGAGCAGAAAACATCTCAAAAAAGAAACTCGACAGTGCAATTGGGAAGCATATTATTGACACAAACCACATACCAAACTGGGGAGCAACATCTATCGTCTTTGCGAATCGCACATGGGCTGAAAAGCTTAACCATTCTTAACAATAGGGGAAGACTGCTCAATTTAAGCCAAAAGTTTCCAACTCTTAAAAGGTAGAAGGAAATTTTACAAGCCATTCCATATCATCAAGTGTAATTTGGGGGTTTTTGTTTAATTTAAAAAAAAAACATTTTTAATTGAACATTTAACTTTTAATTGCTTTACCCAACCATAAGCACTTCCATAAAATGGCAGCTGGTGTTTATTAGGTGTTAAACCTCCCTTGTTTTACTCTGGTAAGAAACAAAATGTTGTTCTATTTTAGCTTTGAGGGCCATGTCTCTTTATGAAGACTGTAACAGTGGTGTAAAGGTGTTTTTTTTTTAAGTGTTTAATGTGCCTGATGACGGCGCCCATGTGTGGCAGAAATATAGAGTTTTTAAATGTGTGTGCCAAGGATGAACTTTATGAAGTGGACCCATAATTACCACTCATTTTTTTTACACAACTAAAAAAGATCCTTTCTAAGATCTAAGGCTACAACTAAGGCCACAGAGGTAGTGCTGGTTCACAGACTGTACTGGAAGTCACAGCATGGAGGCGGTGGCGCAGTCAATATTTTAACAATGGACTTACCACGCCAATTCCTCCTTCACTAGTTATACTAACGTAGGATGCATCACAGAAGATGCTACAGGCTGCATAGCATGGCTCAAAAACCCGCCTAAGCAATGGGCACCAAACCCATTGGTATAGAGAGCATACATATACCACATCTTGCAGATGGAACCACGGCACTCTTAAAAGGAGGGTGACACCTTTGCCAGTGTCCCCCCACAAATTACGGGATCTATCATCTGCGTTATGGTAATCCAAAAGAATCCTTCCAATCAAATCCGATGGTTCCCTGCTCAAGTTTCGCATGGACAACACCAGTAGTAATTCATTGGCACGGTGATGCAGAGGAAGCTCACCGGTTTCCACCCAGAGAGATTGAACCGGAGTAGTTACTAAACAACCGGTTACTAATCTGAGGCAATCATTGACTGGTATCTGAAGTGATCGCAAATGGCACAGAAATAGGCTAAGAAATGGGAGGTGATAATCAACCATTGACCTGATGAAGGTGAGGTAAACTGCCAAGAGAGAGCCCCATCTCGGCATCTCGGCTTTGTGCCGCGCTAAGATTTTTAGAAGTGGAATACGAATATTGAATCTTCTCTCTAAGTCGTCTCACACGCGGAGACCATTCCAGACACTCGACGAGGATGACACCAAGATACTTAACAGTCAGCTTGGAAGTTATTATTATTCCTCTTACAGTTATATACACTGGAGTTGCCCGAACAGCTGCAGAGCGAGAAAAAACAACCATTATGGTCTTGGTTGGAGTTAAAGATAGTCCTCTCTCACTGAGATGGATGGCTATGGTATGAAGTGCTCCTTGCACATATGCAACAACTGACCAGGGGGTCATCTCCAACAAACCGCGTTGCCACATCGTCCGCATACCAAACGATATTATCCATAGTCTGCCTCTCTACCAGAACATCATTAATAGCTGCCATGAAGTTAGAACGGCTTAAACAACTCCACTGAGGTAGCCCTCGATCCGACTCCGCCTATTAACCTTTGTCACATATTTTCGCATACCTAAAAGAGCCAGAATTGCATTAACCAGTTTTCCCCCACTCTCATGCTGAGTAATAAGGTGCGGACCCTTCAACACCAACAGTGTCATAAGCCGCTTTTATATCTAAAAAAACTGCTACTGTCTCTTGACGATGAGCACAAGCTCACGGACGCTTGACAAAAGGAAGAGAATAGCATCCTAAGCACATCTGCTTTCTCTGTATCCAAACTGCAACATCGCTAAACATTCAAAATACTCCAGATGCCAGTTCAATCGCATGAATAGCATCCGCTCATAAACCTTTCAGAGGGCTGGTAATAAGGCAATACGCCTGTAGTTTACCAAATTGGACCTTTAACTACCTGTTTTAGCCAGGCACCAGAATGGTGGATAACCACGATGGAGGCACGGTGCCCCCTTCCAAAAGATTTTTGAAGAAGGAAGAGAAGTTCATCTTGTACTCCAGGTAAGAGAGTAGTCAAATCTCAGTAGATGAGCCGATCTACACTGACAACACTGCTGGTGTTAAATTTTTATAGTGCTGACCGCTAGGAAGAGCATACACACTTGCAAATCGTTCGTTGAAGGCGTCTGTCATCCGTTCTCCTCGCAGCACAACACGACGTTGCAACTGAGAACTGTAAATACAGGACAATTTACTTTTCCGGTCTTGAGAATGAAGAACCTTCCACGCTAATGCCAGTGATCCAGCCGACATAAGCGATTGTCACAGAGGCGATTGCCAAGGCTTCCCCCCCCCCCCCCCAGATCTGATGAGGTAGTCAGACTCTTTCACAGTTGTTCTGTACACGAGCCAGCATCCTCACAAGGGTTCCATTTCCACAACCGATACTGCTTCCACCTGTCACGCACAGCAATAGTGCGCTCTGGTCCACCATACAGGATTCTTCTTTGAGGATTGAAGAATCCTTCAAGGTCGACTACTTTGGACATAATTCCTCCATCCACTTGACGAAAATGCCATTGTCGGCGGCTGGTCTGGGTCGACGACTATCACATGGTTTATCAAAATTCTGAGTGGACGCAGAATTATGGGAAAATGGTCACTCCCTCTCTGGTCGTCAGAAGCAGAGAAGTTAAAGGAACTAGCTACTTTTGGAGTGCAGAGAAACAAGTCCAATACTGACTCATGAAGTAAACCCCCCTGCCACCTAACAAACGTTGGTCTGCCATCTTGAATAATCATTACTCCAAGAAGACATGTATTATTAAACCAGACCAATTTGGGTTTCTGCCAGGCCGATCAGCTGCACACCAGCTTCTAATATGCTTGACCGATGAACTGATGCTCTGGACATAGGTGCAAACAGTGATGTAATATATTTCGATTTTAAGAAAGCTTTTCAATCAGTTGTCCTCCGCAAGCTTTTCGCTAAACTGTACTGATGTGGTATTGCTGGTCTTCGTTTAAATTGGTTGTCTACCTTTCTGTGTAATCGATCTCAGCAGGTTAAAACCGAACATACGGTATCAAAAGGGGAAAGACAGGGCTTGGTTTTCGGTCCTTTGCTTTTCCTAATCTATGTGAATGATCTCTGCGTGTCTACTTCGTCACTATACAGTGCAAAATTTGCAGATGACTTTAAAATCGGGATGGAGATATTCTCACCTGGTCCCTCGCCCACACTTCAAGAAGTAGTTTCAAATGTTATCAGCTGGTCTTGCCACTTTCTGTCTCAAAAAGCCAGTCAATTAGATACGGAACTGGAAACACAGATTTTAATTACCTTTTAGATGTGGGTGCTCTTCCTTTCGTCGATGAAATTCGGGACCTGAGTATATGGTTTACCCGAAACCGGAAGCCTTCCCTGCACTGTTCCAAGGTTTAAACTGTGGCTTTTCACCGGCTTACCATGATAAATAGGTGCTTTACCTCAGGAAAGGTCCACACTAAGATTTGGGCATACAGAGTCTTTGTCAGCCCTCTCCTGGAATACGCTACACCTGTGTGGTCGCCGTACCTCTCCAGACACATCGATTTGATTGAGTCAGTGTAGAGAAGGTTTACTAGGAGCCTTCCTGGCTGTGCCAGGTAAATCACATCGAACGCCTTATTCGAGCGGGTCTTGAGCTACTTGAACTAGACGCCTTCGCATCGATCTAATTCTGACACATTACATCTTGCTAAATCTAACCACAGTTGATCTTCTTTCTTCGATTTGGTCCCTTGTTTACATTTTACGCGTGGACATACGTGGAAGCTTGCAGTAGGTAGCACGCGATCAGAATGCAGAAAGAATTTTTTTTTCAGTTCGCATTGTTCCAGTCTGAAATGCTCTGCGTGCTAGTACGATATGTAAAGACTGAAGTAGGCTTCAGGCGTGAATTGCCAACTGAGAATCTTGATCGTTTTCTTAATATACCATTAACTGCTCGCTACTTAACGATTGGTATGGTGGCTCGCAACCCTTCACACTACCACTTTGACTGTGGTGAATGTATATTGTTTTTTTTTATGCTTACGATTGACAATTGGCTTTGGCCAAGTTTTGCGACGGGTTATTTTATTGTCATTTAAGAAATATTGACAATGCTACTCGGCTTTTCCCCTCACTTGTCCCTCATCGTTGGCGATACCATCGGGGACCATTGTGTCCCTGGTAGGTCTAACCTTGGTGGCAAGGCATTCGTGACCTCAGTCTAATTCCATTCCAACCTAATGGCTCGCATCCTCTGCAAGCGAGCTATTGACTTTATTTTTAACTTAAAATTTTGTAATTCATATTTTTTTTTTATTTTAATGTCGGATGTTTCCCCACACTTGCTTCCCCTTACCATTTCGGTTGCGTCTGCAACAAATTTGTATTATTATTAACCTATGATTTTATTATTTTGTATTATCATAATTTTAAAACCTATCTATGGTATTAGCTTTCTTACAGAAGTTGACGAAGAGCCTCTGGCTCTGCCAAGCACAGATCCTTTTGGCTCTCGTAGTGATTAAATAAATAAATAAATAATAAATACCAAGCAGTATTTCTATTGTTGCCACTTTTATATTCATTACTTTTTTAATCGACTTGAGCCTATGGCAATAAGACCTTGTTCCGGTCTTTCTTTCGTGCATCTTGACTGCAAACCATTGCCCTCACCCCCCCCCCCCCCCTTTTAAGGCTGAATTTTAGTGACTCGTTTGGGTCCTTTTCAGATCTGTATGCACCAGAATCTAACATTTCATTATTATATAATTATATTAAATATATATTAAGATCATATATTGCCTGTGAAAGGCAGCGAACTTTGGTATCACAATTTCGCGAGCCCCAGTCTTAGTGGTGAGCATTGAAATCCCAACATATAATGCATGGTGCATGGAACTGCCGAAGTCATCTGGTCCAACTTTGGCGTGATGGATTTCCGGTCGCATGCAAGAAAACTACAATTATCCACTGACCTGGCATCCACACTTTGGTGCAACACGCATCAATATCTTGGTTGCGTGCAAATGAGTACACCAAGTAAGGAACTTTCCATTTGTAGTTTAATTTTCGAATTTTGACTGGTAGAGATGCAGTCTAAAGGTGAGTAAACACTTTATAATTCTGCATGTCACCCACTTCCTGAACTCGTAGAATATCCGCATGCAATAACAGACTTTCATTTTCGCCAATTTTGTTGCCTAGACTACGAGCATTCCATGAAGCTATGCGGAATGCACTGAACGTTAGGTGATGGTATACTTTACTTATCCCCTAAATCCTCTCCTGTACTTAATTGTGAATCAATAATCATACTCACACTACTTCCTATACTAGAAAGAACATCAACTGGACGTACACCTAAGCAGTGAACGCTCTCATTGTCCTCACTGCCATTATTATGATTAGTATCTATATCTGACTCTCCACAACACACTTGTTTCTCTTCTACTTCTTCACCTAACCTTACCTGATCCACCTCTATTGCTAAACTTTGTCTTCCTTGATCATTTACTTGCAAATTTCCGTCTTGGCTACTCTGATCATTCACAATGGCATCTTGATTCCTTGGCTTCTTGCCACCTTTCTTTCGTTTACGGGTGGCGTCTGCCATTTGTCACCGTTAGATCTTCGGATACAGACTCTCGCTGGAGCATATTTCTATCACCTGACTCACTCACACTAGGAATATGCACAGGCAGAGCACTTGAAGTACTTGAAGCAGCCATATCCGTCACTTCTTTACTCTTTGACACTGCCCGATTACGATCCGTCGTTGCAGCACTGGATCTCTCTCTTTGGCGAGCTTCCCCAGCTGCCGCTCGAAGATTGTTACATAAATCTTGTGGTTCACGATAACAGCCACAGGCTGCGCAGGCCACACTTGCGAACGCGCGACGAATACGGCTGTGTAGCCCGCAGCGAAGGCATCTCGGAGCCCAATCGGAAATCGAGATAACAGCTGGAATGTTTCACAGATTCACGTAGCTTAAACTATATTATTCGTACTCCTGTGTCACAAACGGCTCTGCCATCGATGGTAAGTTTTACTAATACATGAGTTTCCAGTGAGCCCATTTTGCTCAGAGCCACACCAAAATCATGCGCAGAAACTTCGTGTGGCAGCCACTGGAGGTGCGCATCCACATGTTGTTCGTTTAGATCGTATGTCTCAACTTCCAGACCATTTATCTTGAACTTCGATAACAGTAAGAGGTTCTTAGAAGCACTTTTTTTTTAATCGGCCACACCACGACTTCAAATGTCCAGCTCTATAGGAACAAATTGCTGAAATTTCCTTGGGACTGATGACTTGCTCCAATGCCACGTAAATTTGGACAGTGGAATAGTCTCCCTCCAGATCCACATAAAAAGATCACCGATTCGCACATTGGCAAGACTACCGCCATAAAGTTTGTGCAAGGCCATAATGCTTTGCCTCCAGTTTTTCTTGGCCTCAATTTCTTCATCACATTCGTCTGTTCTCCCAGTCACCACAGCACTGAATAGGTCTTTAACAGTTAGAATCACAGCTTGACGTTCATTATTATTCTTATTGTTGTCCGACTTATTGTTTTCTGACTTAGTGTTGTCGTCATTTCTTACCCCACTTCATCTTGCATGATTTCATTTCACACTCTACACAACGCCGCCGAACATCATCTTGAGAGATTCTCCTCTTTTCAGCCTCTTCTAGCACTACTCCAAATACCCGTTCAGAGACTTGCCCGGAATTAATGTCCTTACTCGTTACGATCCCCTGTTTGTACAGGTCGCGGAGCAGGCTTAAGCTTCTAATGCTTAAGCATGTTGTAATGCCCATTGGATGACAATGCAAACAATGGTTACAACAATAATTTTTCATTTACGCGCCACTTCTGGGCCACGTATTTCTAGCTGCAACCCCCCATATTAGAAAAGGCACATACCCGTACTAATCTTTGCATTTCTGCCAATAGATTTTGTTGTCAGGCACAACTGGGTTGGTATTCTTTATTTGCATAAGTACTGCTGTTGGAAATATGAATTTGTATTACATGATAGTGAAGTTTTTTTAATTAACTTAGAAATCATTAAGGAAACAAAAAGATAAGAGTTCAGTAATAAAATTAAAGCAAGCTAAAGAGGTGTACAAAAATACAGAAAAAAGCGACATTTTGAGTCAGAAGACAATCCGTTTTCATGCAGCACATTTCACGCAAAAAGACCTAAGTCAGTTTAAAAGCCGACAACGGGGAACCTGACCATTTACGGCAGAAAGCAAGGAGGAGGCGACGAGATTTTACGGTAGTTGGCAACAGTCTCTGCGTGAAGTGTGCTGCTTGACAACAAGTTGTCTTCTGAGCCGAAACGTCGCTTCTTTGTGTCTTTTTGTGCACATTTCTGACTTGCTTTTAATTTATTAGAAATCATTATGCATCGTCTGTGGTAAAATAAATTTTAATTGCAAGTTCTCTTAACCTGTAAAGTCAATAATGATCTGTTGTTTATGTCTACCTGCATTGCGGCTATTGCAGTAATAAACTTAAAGTTAACACAAATGAAAATCTTAATATAGAAAAGTCAGGGAAGTCGTACAGAATAGATGCATATCTTCGTGCCTAAATGCCAAAGATGAAAAGCTTGGCAATGCTGATCCCCTCCATTGATTTAAAGTACATAATCTATAAACAAGAACAGAGACAGCCTAAGATAAAAAAGATTTACAGTACCTTCCTAAAGCACCGAACAGAACGCACCACTGTTACAGACAGTTTGGCTCCAAACTTGACGTCGCGCGTGCGCAGTGATGTTACGTCAGCCGTTCAGTACCTTCCTAAACTACAATACAGCTCAACGAGCTCAGCAGCTTATTGATACGTCATACCTTCACCCCGACCAGACCTAGCTAATGGATTTAACCAGGATTGGCTAATAGATGTGACCAGGCAAGAGCAATGCCAAATTGCGAACCATCTGAGGGAGGTGGTTTGCTGGGATGGAGGTTTGAGCATGCGCGAGCTAACAGTTTTGACGAAACGGATTCGTCGCTGACGATGTTGACGTCAATCAAGCCGCATCAACACGGATATTAGCAGGGAATGTGCCAAACTGTCACCAATAGTGGTGCGTTTGGTTCGCTCTGTTAGGTTGTTTAGGAAGGTACCGTTAGTCTCGGTAGCTGACATCACCCGCATCATGCTGCAAGGGCAATTACATGCACAATCTGCAGTTGCTAAACTGCTACAAGATTAGGCAGATGTGGTAAGGTCCATTCACTTCCTAGATGAAACAAAAGTAACTAAAAAGGTGTTAAACAATAAATGAGACGGTAAACATCACAATGCCAGTACCTATATTTCTAGACACAGTGAACAATTCATTAGTAACTGTTCATGCCAAGGTTCTGCTGCTTCTCTCATTGATGGTTCTGATTTCCAGACAAAATGTAATCAATTAAATTTTTACTCAATTTTTGATGTCACATTTTCTAAACTCTACATAACACGACTACAGTAAAAGGACATTTACAGTCCGCTCCTTACAAACCCATTAGTGCATTTTATCTTACATGAAAAGAGTTTTAAATCTTACCGACTTCTAGGTGAAGAGTGTGATACCTGACTGACGTATAAAGGCTTCATTGTCCGTTCATTTTTTATTTCTTCTTGTTGCGGTATGTCACCCATTGTACAATGCAGGGCCTTACTTTTTTAAGTCTACCAAGTCCTGCAAAAGGAGCAGTTTATGCATTATAAACGTCACTGCTAATCAAGTAAGAATGGACAATTTGCAATTTCTTAATTTCCTACGGGTATGTTCTATTATGTAAGCATGCTAAGCTATCTCGGCAAGAGACACAATCTACATAGTTAAAATCATACGATGTGCGTGCGTGCGTGCGTGCGTGTTTGTACCTCTACTCCTCCGGAACCAAAGCACCTACAAAGATGGGAGTAGGACCAAACGAAAGATAATTAAATTTCGCTTTTAATAGGCCTATTTTCTAGTCCTTGACTGTCTAGTCCTGTTGACTGTTCTAGTCCTTGCCTGTCTAGTCTTTGACCAGCACCTAAGGTGGACACCACATATTGACTACCTTGTAAAGAAATTAAGAAGGGTCTTGTACATATTTTATTACCTGCGTAAGCTTACTGTACGTAAAACCATGGTCAATACATACTATGCTTTAGTGAATAGTGTACTGCAGTATGGCATCTCATGCTGGGGAGGCATGAGTATCACCAATTTGCAACCTCTCCTCAAAATGCAAAAACTAAATGTTAAAATCCTGGCTTTTCGTAAAATTAGGTCTCCCTCAATGCCACTCTTCCGCGAATTAAAAGTTCTTCCACTTAGGTCTGTATATATTCACAAAATTGTTTGCTATTACCATAAGGCATCATTGTTTCATCCAGTTGCTAGCTGTCATTTTACTCGTGCTATGAGTGATCATAAGATGATTGTACCCAAGACTAATACAGAGGCTGCTCATAAATATTTTACCTACATAGCTCCAAAAATATATAACCAACTACCACTGTACATAAGAAAGAGTGTTAATGTGCATAGATTTTGCAAAGATCTCCGATCTTGGCTGCTTGGTATGGACGAAGTAGAAAGTCTTACCAAAGTCTTGAAATAGGTGCTGTCGTAAAAAGTAATT